>JBBMJM010112825.1:0-15886 GCA_037832705.1 Centriscus cristatus
ACACACACACACACACACACACACACACATCGGAGCAACTGTAGTTTTTTCCTCAAACTTTAATACACAAATAAGATGTTTCAGAGTCTTTACATCTTTACATTCGTTTGGTGCTAAAATCTAAAAAAGAAACTTGGCATCAAAGATGTCATGGTGTTATGAGTCGGGGTGTATGGAGGGTGGTGATCTCTGCAGGGAAAACTGGAGGCAACAGAAGTGGTTATTTATGAGCGTGAACCCATAAACGTTCTACAAACCGTCCGATGGCTGAAACACTGAAGTTGATTCCTGAGAAGAACTAAACAGGCAGAATTCACTGGTCCTCAGGGTTCTTTACCCTGATTGTCTAATTCCTCCTCCCCGGATGGCTCAGGAGGTGAAGCCATGTCACCCCAGGGTGAAGACGACGTCTCAGTAGAAGACACATCCTTTCTGCTGTTGGGGGTTTTTCCCCTCACTGACTCACACAGATCTGCTTTCTGGAATGTGGACACCTGACAACGAGAGCTCCGCCCTCTGGTCAGGGAATGGTTTGTCAGGATGAGGTGAGCTGCATCGACTAACAATATTTGGACCTTTTGCAAATTACAGAATTGAACTGCTCCAATTGAGATGTTTCAGTCTCATACGTCCAACGACAAACTGGACTGTGGACACTTTCTACACAGAGTTTGAAACATGAGTAAAAAAAATCCAATACAAATCCATCAGTAACAGCACTAAGACCACCTGTAAAAAGCCAGTGGGCGTACAAACATCTGCACAATGACATTTTAAAAACGTCCGGCACTTTCTGATGTAACCGATGTCTTCATGTTCACTCGCAGGAGCCGCGGAGTCCAACATGTGTTGGACTTAACTGAATCAACGAGCATCTGGTTTAAGGACCAGAGGTTCAGTCCAGGCTCAGTATGAGCAGTGATTCCTAAAGACCCCAGGGACGTCACGTGACACCCCCAGTCATGTCTATCTGTTACCACCCAGGTCCTGTTGTCTGTAAAGTCGAAGCACAAGATCTCGGATTTCCTCCCGTTTTCTCCGCACCTGCTGCCGTGGGAACCACCGTTGCAGGTGTAGCGGGAGGTCAAAGTGCACCACAGGATCCTGAAAGCACAAAAACAAATCGTGAATATTCACATCCAGAAACCGGAAGCGCTCCAGCGGACGGCGACGCTGAACTCTTGACCTTCAGGAAGCTCTCGACGTATTGCAGCAGGTAGAGACCACAGTCACTGCTGTTGTTCTGAAGAGGAACTTTACAATGAGAGCTCTTCATCTGGTCCGCTCCGAACTCCCTCGTCGATCCGCGCCGGACCTCCCACTCTGACTGCAGGTACCTGAGGGACACGCACGTCCTGTCGTCAGCGAGCGGGCGGTCAGCCGCTGACACGTCGCGCCAAGTGTCGTACTTACTCCCGCAAGAGTTTAAAGACTCGCTCGTGAAGGGAAAGCTTGAGGGAATCCATGATGAGAATACACGGCCTGCAGACGGAGAGGAGCGGTCAGTCAGTCAGCGATCCCACCGTACAGACCACCCCAGGACAGATTGTGATTCTGGGTGGGCACTGGTGCTCTCACCTCTGGCAAACCGTCTTCATCTGACAGGACCTCTCCGTGCAGTTCTACAGACAAATGTCACGGTAGATTTAAAGGAGCAACGCATGTAAGGTTGAACAAGATACAGGATAAATACGTTTGTCTCACCACGGGTCCAGGTGGACAGACTTTGGGCGACTCCTCTTTAACGTTCTCTAAACACATGAAACCCAGCTGTACTGATCAAACACGCTCCAGATCTTTGTTCAGAACCATCAGACAGTGAAACAGCGTTCATACCCATCGCTGCGTCCGCTGCCTCCGCTGCGTCCCTGTGGTCCCACGTGGACCTTTCTGTTTTGTCACTTGAACTGGTCTTTCCTTGAGTCTTGTCCTGATCCGGTAACGTGTTTGTCCCACTGTGATCGTCTCCTGCAGGTGAGCCGGAGCCGGTCCACGCCTCATATCGGGGCTCCTCCAACCCGGGGAAGCAGATGACGACTAAATACCAATGGGCCCTTTACACACGGACGTGTCATTGGTTTAATGGTGTCTCAAAGGCATTTCTGCTCCACGGTGGTCTCGTGCATGAATGTACTTACTCCTGGTTGACGGGCACGAACAGGAAGTCCTTCTTGAAGATGTCCACGTGCCGTGTCCATGTCTTCACCCGCTGATGCCGCCTCTGCCGCTGACAGCTGCGTTGGCACACGTGTATGAAATCAGGGAGGACGTCTGGCTGTCGGGTCCAGAGTGAAACCTGCAGACACTTACGATTCACTGGTGGTGCCTTCGCTGGCGTTGTCTCTTCGCGTCAGCTGCTTGTAGAAGAAGCTACTGAAGATGTGGCAGCGCTCGGCCACCGCCGGAGAGGAGTCCTGGATTAGATATCTGATGGAAAAACACGACACGATCAATCCTTCTCTCCTCCACAAACATGCATGACGAAGCCCGAGTCCTGGTTTAGTCGCGGTCCACTTACTTGAGGTAAAAATCAATAATGACATCGTTGAGGTACTGGCCGCTGTCGAGGCACTGCAGGTCCTCCATCGTGACAGTGATTCCTCCTTTCAGGGGCGGAGGAGGGAACTGGATCAACCTGAGCACAAGGGAGAGAGACAGATAGCACCGGCCTTCCACTGACGGCTGACAGCTGCTACCCCGGGGGTACCGGCCTGCGGGTCAGGCCCTCGTGCTTGTATTTGGTCCAGGTGGAGTCCGGCGTGCACATGGACACAACGTATGATCCTTTGGTTCGATAGCGGCACAGTGTGTACGCGGCAGCCGGGCCCTTACTGGCTTTCTGTGGGAGGAGACCACTTCAGTGCTTTCACATCGACTGATGGGCTGGCCGTCCCACAGACCAACTTTGGGACCTCTTACCTCCGTGGGTTGCTCGGGTTCTTGTTCTTTCTGCTCCGGTTCTGGTTGTGCTGCCTCAGCCTCCTCATCCAGTGTAACGGCCTCCTGTAAATCCAGCTCTAGCTCCATGTGGGGTATGGTGTCTGCACCGGAACGTGGACTGTCCCGGTCTGTGTCAGGTCGGCAGCGGGGGCTCTCCCGGCCCAGCAGCAGCAGTAAGTGGGGGTCGAGTTCAGAGTCAGCGATCAGCTCCAAGCTATGGTCCAGTGACAGGTGGGGACCAGGAAAGCCTTTCAGTGCACCAGTGGATTCAACGGTCAAACTTTGGAGACAGTCCATTTCTATGTTGGAGTGCAGTAAGGCCCTCTCGATCCCCAACAGAGGTTCGGGAAGAGTCAGAACAATAAAGGGACTCGCTTTGCCTGGGGTGACAGACATTCTGCATTCAGACTTTGTTGTTTGACCCCATATGTGTGTGTGTTCACATGTCAGACTGTCAGCTGTCCTACCTGTGTTTGTGGTTCCATCCAGCCCTGAACAAAGTGCACCGAGTTCCAATCGTAGAGCAGCTGCAGCACGTTCTGACACACAGAAAAGGACAGCAGCAGCAGGAGGCTCCTCGCTGCCCTGAAAACAAAGCCCCCGGTCCTCCATCTCCTCTTGATTCCAAATACTGTACCTTCTCATCTCCTTACGCTCCAAGCTGATCTTCACCTCAGCCTCACTGCTAATGTCTGAGGGCGAACAGGTGAGAACAGGTGAAAATACATGATCAGAACAGAACCCAGTAACACCGACCGGTGGCTCTTCCTGTCTATCCTACAAGTTATTGTCTTCTTGCTTCACCAGATAAAACAACAACACGCGCAACTTCACAGGCTGTTTAGCAGGTAAAATGTTCATCATCTAATTAGGAATGACAGGAAAAGGACGGCCGATGCAACCAAATCTATGATACACAATTGGCTTTGTGAAGAACACGTATCTGTATGAAAAATGGTGTGCAGACATTCACATGATGTCATAACTTCAAATCTCATTGAATAACCAGCTTAGATCCCTCCAGGAGAGATCAGGGGCTCAGACAACGAGGGTCTAATCTGAAAAGAGACACACTCACTATTTTAACCACCTAAAGCAGACCACTAAGCTGGGGGGCGGGGCAGGGGGGTGCCGACGATCAAAACACCACCACATGAGTTGTCTCCTCAGAGCAAAGTCAGTGTTACCTTTCAGTGGGATGATGATTTTCTGATGTGTAATCTGTAGCGGGACGGGAAATACAGGTGGTGTTATGACTGTGAGTCTCACAGCAGGAAGGGGGCGCAGATCTCCTTCACGTTACCATCATGTGGCCGCTGGCGACCCCTTGGTGACCTCCACAGTGCAGCATACGGAAGGCCACGCGCATGCAGAAGTCATCGACAGCCGGGGGTGGACAGTCGACGACCACGTGATACACCTGCAACACACACACAGAACCACACAGACCCACGTCAACAGCCACGTTCACAGGAATGACAGATTCATTTCCACAATCAGCGCGTGAGTAAGAGCTGAGCAGTCAAAAGCTGAACTTCTCCACCTGTGCATTTGTTCAACACTTTAAAAGCCTGTTTCTGCCATACATGCAACTAGACGGAGATGTCCAGGAACTAAGCATGTGTCCCCCCCCCTCACAGACCCATTTTCAATGAAGAACTGATTCCAGCGTTTTCCCCAAGTGTACTAGTGCCCCCTGCTGGACAAAGTACAGAAATGCTTTTCACGTTATTCTCCCCCAGACCTATAATCAAAGCCTCCCTCATGTTGACATGTACAAAGTACAAAGACTGATTTACGTCTGGACTTTGTCAGGAGACAATTACAGAACGATTAATATCGTCTTCTATCACACGGCGAGCATCAGTGTCATACCTCCATGTCCTCTATGGCAGACAGCTCTTGGTTCTGGCCCACATCTTCCCCTGACGATTGTTGCTGTATTACTGGGTCCTCCACAGCGACCAGTGTATGCACCGCTGACCGGCATTGTTGAGGGTCACTGCTCTCATCATCACTGGACACCACGACTGAGGCACAAGCAGTGAACAACTGTAGGATGTTCTACTGACAACAGCATCAAACAAATGGGCCTTGCTCTAACTCTGCTTCGGTGTACTTACTGGGTTCAGGAGGGCTGGTCTGGCTTGACTGGTCCTGGCCAGATGACAGACTAAGTCGGGGGCCGGAGGCTCCAGCCTGTGACGTGGGACTGATGAACGGCAGTAACACGTCCGTCCTCCCACACGCTCCCTCCGTGAACTGAACAATGCTTTGGTCCATGTTTTGAAAATCGTAGTCTTCTCCATCTTGTTCCAGGTGAACGTGCGTTTGGGCCGGTCCTCCATCTTTTCCATTCTCCCCAGTAAGGCGAAGTACACTTTGGCGCTTGGGTGTGCCCATTCCATTGTGGTGGTAGCCGGGAACTTTCTTTTTCCTCTTCTGTTGAGACGGCACAGAGGAACAGCACTCACAGGAACAGTAGTAAAGTTAGAGTGAATACGGTCTGAGGGTCACTACCCACCAAACTGTGGACAGTTGGTCTGTCGTCGACGCCGGAGGGGGAAAACTCATCACAGTCTTCAGGATGGTCATCGGGCTCCCAGCTCACAGATAACCCACAGCCTGGACACAGAGAAGCACGGAGCAGATTCTCATGCTGGATTTAATGCCGACAACAAGATTACTAATAACAACAATGATCAGTGTTTCCTGAAGGATTCAACTGGCCACATGCAAACAAAACATTGAGTTGCTCCTCCACCTATTCGGCACCAGACCATGACACGCTGTCTGAGTCCCAAAATACAGGGGGGGGGGGTTAAAATCTATGTATCCAGAGTTTTAGGATGATTCTTCACACGACACACGACTGTTTATACTACTTTCTGTCCACTAGGAGGATACGACTCCACACATGTGCAGTAGATCTGCTTCAACATGAATGGAGGTGCAGCAGCCACCCTGCTTGACATCACGCCTCCTCATTCCTTTCTCACCACTCGTGAATCAGCCCATCACAGGTAACACCAGCCTGACCCCTGCAGACTTCATCTCCTCTGCTATCCTCTCCTCAACAAAGAACCTCCTGATCAAGATGGCGCCATGAGCCACCTATGACTACTACAAATGGTCCTCCTTCCTCCAGGTTCACTCTCTGGGCTTCAGACATGAAGACGTCGCTGCTGACGTAAGAGACACCTTCCAGGAAGAAGAATCTCCCTCCGTTCCTTTGTTTCATTTGTAACCGAGCAAATGCATTCAACATATAGAAGATCATCAATCATGTACTACCAGTTACCTGAGGTTGATATTTGAATCAGCATTAGTATTAATGCCAAGAGTTAAACCAAGTTTTATACGTTTATTTTGAAGACTACAACTACTTGTTCCAGAGGATCCTGTACACCTAGCCAGCGTTTCAATCCTCTCCACAAACCAAGAATCCTTTTTGTCAGGTCGTTACCAAAGCTTTTGTCCCAAACTCTGAGCACCTGCAGTCCAAACTGCATCTGAAGCCTCCAGCGCCATCAGACAATCACCAAGGAAAGGAAACCGCTTGGAAGGTGCACTAAAGCGCTGCTCAGGAAGCATGATCAGCAGGACCAAACATCTGGAGAACACGACGCCGTTCAAGGACAACCCACTTTGGAGACGTCGCCTGCAGAGTCCAGCACCACTGGTGCCCAGACTCAGCTCCTGAAGTCAAGTAGGATGTTACATCTCCGAGCTACTCAGAAGAGTTGATGTGAGAATCTCAGCGAGTTTCACACACACACCACAGGTTAGTCATTGTGTGTGTGTGTGTGTGTGTGTGTATATATATATTTAAACTCGTTGTTGCCTATGTCCTCGGTGCACAGAGACACGATCCATTGAATCGAAAAGATCCCCTGTGCGGCCCATAAACAACAACTGTGTTAGTGCTACACCGGGGCTGATTTCCACACCAGGCGCTGTCAGAGCCTTCGTGTCTGGAGAGCTCTCCGCACTGTCCACAACAAACTGGCAGTCCGGAGCCTACGTGCTCACGCTTTGATGATGAAATGAAGTCACACGGACAGCAACGCACTCGATTCTTCTGTTAACTGACATCCTCACGCTTGAGGAAATTTGAGCAGCATAAAATGACTTTGTACACCAAAGGAGGGGAAAAAACATAATGAGTTCATGATCCAAACGTCAGTGGAGTTCATGTCTCATTGGGCCACGTTTACTCACCTACAACTTCAGCAAACTTATAATCTTCTCCGTTCGTGCCTATCAGCACCTCATCGAGGTCCTTCTGTTCATCTTCATACTCTGCTTGATCAGGTTTTTGGGACCATCTCCTTGATTTTGACCTGACAATAAGGAGCCAAGCATTATTTACATGTCATATTCAGAAGCATTGGTTCAAACACAAATATTTACAAATTTCTTCATGAAAGGTCTGGTAAAACTTGACATGGACTGTCAATTTTCCAGGCAAAAATAATCTAAAATCCCTCAGAAGACACAGACTGTGGTGTTTAATTACCACTGAGATGTAAAAAAACATAATAATAATAATAATAATAATAATAATAATAATAATAATAATAACGTGATAATATATTCATTTGACATGTGTATGTACCTTACAGGTGAAGAGGAGATGTGTTTCTCGGTGCACTTCGGAGTCTTGCACCCATCGTTGCTGGTTCTCTGTGAAATGTCCCTCGCGTCTCTGTGGTTCAACTGTTCCTTTGTGCACTGGCCTCTCTCCCTCTGTGCACTCGGAACATGTCCTTTATTCCTGTTGGTGTGACTTTTCATTGTCCTTTCCATATAAGCCTTTCCCAGATCTGTTTTTAGGACATCAGTCAGGATCAAGCAGAGCTTCTTTCTACAGGAGCAGAGAGAGAGAGGCAGTTAACATCTCCGTCCCACTACAGCGACCTATCAGCAGCATTATAGCACTTCAAAGTGAACTTGTTGCTGATGTAACACTGCTGATATTACGTATACTGGCTCATCAGCAGTGTGCAGTAGGCAACTCTGCATATGCAGATAAGCCATGTGTGGCCCAGATAAGCTTGTCGCCGAATCATGGTGTGTACATGCAAAGTCTCCTTTAAGCAGTTCAACTGGACACGACGTTGTGTTAGTTGAATACAGCTGGGTTTATGTTTTCACTTGCATCTGTCAACAGGATCAACGGGATAACTTCACCAGACTGATTTTCACACAATTTGGTGCATTAGTGGAGCATTGGCTACAAAGGACAAACATACTCTCACACAGACGAAAACATTTCCAAAGGCACTTGGTGTGGAAAAAGGAACAAAACAGACCCAAGAGCCCAGAGATTAATTAGCAGACTCAAATAGAGCATTTTATAGGGTAGAGCAGAGCCTGAGAAATATGCAATTTCATGCTTTCAAAGCCAGTATAAGTCAACTGCTGAACAATATCTGATTCTGCTTATGGAGCCAACCAACCAGAGTATCATTGTCACCTGTGTAAGTGTGAGTGCGCCATCTTGTGAGAGTATAAGAAACTACAACCCACTTTTAGGCCAAATCACTGGTGGTTCCGAATTCAGAAGAGTCCGACTTGCTCTTCTCTGGTAACAAACATGATCCTTTTCTCATTAGCCACGTTAAGTGATGTATTAATCAGTGTCAGTATTAGATGAAATAACATTCAGGAGTTGCAGAAGAGCGTGATTAGCATCACTGAGCAAATTGGCACTTCAGTTGAGAATCAATCGATGGCTTGCTGGGTTCAATTGTAGGTAACTCAAACACCCAATATTTATTGAGAAACCTATAATTCAGGCTGCAAAAAAGTTATGGTGACAAATCTCTACATTGCGTACTTACCTGGCCATTCCCCATTTGACCATGACCTGATGGTTGTGATCAAACGACCTGGATCCCTTTTTAAGCTGTAAATCACACAGTCTGATTCTGCAACCAGAGACCGCAGCCCAGGAAACCTGTTAACAGGAAGGAAACCGTACAAGTCTCATGCATTATCACAGACGTCCTTTTTACAACCACAGCATCAGGTCACACAGGGAGCAGAGACGTGGTCGTACCTGTCTGTGTAACCCTCCAATCTCTGGAGACAGACACACCATGGGGATTCTGATGGGGTTGTCCATCTGAAAGTTACAGGGGGTTTTGTTACATTATCACATAAACAAAATGCCAAACCCCATAAAAAGGTGCACGTGATAAACATGCAAAGCTGGTGACTTAGAACTAGAAGACATGATTTGTGATTATTTGCAACATAGGTCGGTGGTGGTATGTTGTCTTTGCTGCTTGGACAAACTGAAACGTGCACATGACAAATACATATAATTCTACCATAAATCAAACCACAGATGTTTGTGGATTTGTTAAATATTACACTATACAGTCATAGCTTATCAACTGTGAGGTTGATGCTGACTTGTAATCTAGGGTATGGGAGTTCTAGACTGACAAGCAGTTCAAATAATCACATAAAATTGATACGGGAAAAGCCTTTGGAACTGCTCGACATTATGCAAAACAACAAAGCGCCTCAGCTTCATGTCCTCAAGCTGTCGACTTCATACCTAACAACATCTTTAAAAATGGGAGTGTGATTAATGATTAACAGAATGTAGACAAAACATTTTGAAAATGCTTGTAGATGCAGAACGATTCCCTGTTATTAAACAAATACAAACGTACAGCAGTCGTCAAAGGAAGCTTAGAGAGAATTGTCCACAACATACTTACCAATTTATCTTTGTCGACAGTAAATGGAAGTGTCAAAGCCTTCTGTCGATCCATCACAGAACAAACACTACCAGAGACATATGGACCGTCACCATCCAGAATGACACCTTCCCTTCATAAAATACTTCATAAAGACTGTTGACATGAAAGAACTCGACTAAACTAAAAGGCCGTTCAGCAAAACACTCCTCATAATGCAGAGAGGTCAGTCAGAGGTTAGTCCACGCAGAAACACAAGTGTTCGTAAAGCTAAACAGATAGCAACAAGAAACACTGGCCACTTCTGGCAACAGCAAATTGACTTCAAGGGATATGACGTTAAAAAACACAACGATGCTGAAGTTAGCAAGAAGATCTGCAGGTGAATCTTTTGTCAACGAAGATCTTTGTTTTGAACACACTAACTCACCTCACATGCGCAGTCGTTAGTCGTTTTCATGGAAACGGCGACATTAAGGACAATTTTGTTGACATTGTAACAGCCACCGGGCAGCACAGCGATATGGGGACTGCACGAGCTATCGTAGCCGACAAAGCTACACACGTTAATACTGAGTTACCTCGTTCTTAGCGCGAGGAGGGCTAAAGCGTTCACCAGAGACCGGGACGGACGGACGCCTCTGTCAGAGCTGTCTACTGTCACCAAAACATCTGAATTCCGGTCCTTTCAGGTGCAGCGGCGCACACCACCTCACTGAGTTTCATTCTGCAATGTTATTTAGCACAATGTAGCACAGTGGTCGATGACAACATCCGGCGCACGGCGGAACTACGTCATGACGTCAAAATAACAGACGCGCGAATCTGTGCAAGCAGGGTCCGTTTCAGAAAGTAGTTAGAGTAAATAAATACATGCAATAGATAAACGAATAGATAGAATAACCACCTGTCTTCTCTGACCAGTGTTTGAGAGAGGAGGAAAGCCATTTTCTATTTTAATATTTGGCAGTATTCATATCTTCATCCATGGGCATTCAGGTTTGCACTGACCTCATCATGACCTGTAGACCGCGGGGTCTCAGGTCAAAGGCCAGAAGACTCCAAGCTCACACCACTTTGTGTGAGTCAACAACCCAACCTGGAAAAGGAAGCAGAACTCCAGACAAGTCAGCTTGGAACTGAAGACGCTTCTCTGATGAGTGGTGAAATGTCTTCAAGCAGAAGAGGATGCCCACTCGTCTCCCATTTATCCCAGCCAGTTACTGTGACCTGGATTACTGAGACCCTTCACAGACACACACCTGTGCAACCACCCTAAGATTTGTTAGTTATACCAAGACAGAAGTTCTGTGTTTTCATTCTTCCTATAAAATAGTGACTATGTCTGAAACCCTTAAAAGTCTTCATAAGTGGTTTGTTGTGTCGGGACAGGGGCAATATGGACACTCTGGAAAAGTCTAATGGGGCCATCCAATCAACGGCTGTCTGGCATCGTGGCTGTTAAATCCAGGACTTTAGTCCCAGACAGTCCGTGAGTCAGGCTTTTACTTCTCTGCTCAAATAACAGACTAGGATCTATTCTACATAAACAAACCAACGAGTGATGCTTCAACAACAACATGGCTTATGAGGACATTTGATATTAGAGATCTAGTGTTTTTATGTGTGTGTGTGTGTCTGCTCAAGCATATTTCAGAAGGGCAGTGGCTTCTGTGATTGTTAACACTACTTTACAAAAACATACAAGCACGTTTTCCTTTTTATTCATTTCTTATTATTACAGCAAAAACATCAGGCCTGCTCAGCCTCCAGGAAGAGGTTGATG
Organism: Centriscus cristatus; assembly: GCA_037832705.1. Taxonomy (NCBI): domain Eukaryota; kingdom Metazoa; phylum Chordata; class Actinopteri; order Syngnathiformes; family Centriscidae; genus Centriscus; species Centriscus cristatus. The sequence continues at coordinate 11,443 of JBBMJM010112825.1, forward strand.
AGTCAGCCTTCAAACACTGCAATATTCATTTGGGACTTGGAAAAAAGGACCATTTTGACTAAACATACACAGTCACATGGATATCTGCATTTACATGTTGTTCAATGCAAGCTCACTGAACAGCAAATAGAACACACATTCATTTAGGTTTACAGCCATGATTAGTCAAAATGCCCAGAGATGAGCACAACACAGACATTGGTGATAATATTTGGAGAATATGTTTACATTACTGGGTTACCACAGCGAATCATCGATTTCCATCTTCCCCTGTTCTGTATCTTCTTCTTTTTTTATTAACGCCAATGTCCGGTGTTGTTTTTAACGTCAGGATCCACATTTCTGCACATCTGAAGATGTCCCGTTGAGTTCTGTGCCACCTTCATCATTGGAGATCATGACGGCCGCTGGTGGACGGCCCTTCACTTCATGATCCCCTCTCCTTTCAGCTAACCGGAGAAGACACAGACACATGTTATGAACATTTCAATGTGCTGTATCAGTCAAACTTCCAACAGCCTTCGTAGTCTGTGGAAATTGTTAGTTTTGCGTCCTTACCCACTGCACTACATGGTGTTATAATGGGCTTTTCCACTTGCTCTCCATCAGCAATGGCTGCCCGGATCTTCCTGACCACGTAGATGCTGGCTGTGATAATAAGAAATACTTGGATTTTTAAAAATAGATAATTGACGGTAGACCAGACAGAACCTCCTGAAAGTACTTTGTGGATTTCTAGTTTCATTTTCTTTATATGTCAGAAGGTAAATTTACTTGAACTCCGTTTATAACAAAATTAGGACTTCTGCTGTTTTACAATAGACTTAATAAAATTACACAGTTATAACAAGCAAAGGGAAAATACACTTTATATTTATAAGGTGATTTCACATTTACACCATAAATGTACTATTGTGAATTTGTAGAAAACGTGAGTGAACAAATGTAATTTGAAAGTGAAAGTAATTTCACTACAGTAAATAAAAAAGTACGAGTACAGATGTTTACATAATGCATAAGCATTACTCAATTAAACTGATTAAATATCGATATAAATAGCTGATATGCAGCTAGTCTGGCATGCTGATGTTATATACCCAAAAGGAAAAAGATGACGGCTAAACGCAGCCTCGTCGAAATAAGAACAGTTTAGTGAGGTTCAGTGATAGAACATGAATAAAGTCCTACCCTTTATCAGCAGTCACACCATCGTTGATTCTTTCAGATGTCTCTGCGTGTGGTTTTGTCCTGTTTGAACGCTGGAGAACCCGTTTCGCCTTCTGAAGCTGAGTTCCGGTTACAAAACATACAGGCAGTTACATAGAGCAATAACACCGGGGGCGGGGCTTGAGCCCCGTTCTGCTTTCCGATTGGCTGATCGGTTCTGTCATGTGGCGGATGAGTCAGTAATAGAATTAAGATGAGCGGCAGCAGCTATGTTGAAGTGACACATACACCTGCTTCACCACCTGTGACAGATTTAAACCAAACGACATAATGTCCTAAGCAAAGATAAACCTGAAAGATTAAGTCATTTAGTTCCATAATGTTCTATTAAAACTTTCTGCAAAATAGCACACACCCAACATAGTGATTTTCTCATCTTCTTAATGTCTCACTTGTTTAGTTTTTGTGTATGAGCATCTTCTCTGACCCAACACATTTCTTGTGTGTTGTGTATTTGTATAGGTTTATTTGTGATATGTGTAATGTGTAAAATCAGACACAACCAGGAAGTTACATGTAATAATTTATTATCAGTCATTATACTGCAATTTACAGTTCATTTGTTCGTATCCTCTCCTACCACCAATATGATCAAACAGTGATGCCATCAAATACATATATTTATTATTTGGTGGCAGGTTGAGCCCTACCTATAATAAACTCATCATTTCACTACGGTACAGCAGTTTGTGACACAGTTGCACTTGTATTTTCAATATATACATATATGGGTTTCACTCGAGACACTTTCAAAGACCACGACAAGCACAACATCCAACCAAAAAAAAAAAAGTGATTTCATTCTTTCACAACATTACAATAAAATACAATGACAATCACCAGGGGGAATTATGAAACACAGTAAGTGAGCGGTTGAAGTCATAAGGAATGATGTGAGCTGTGCATCTGTTCTGTTTTTTTCTAAATCACACCACTGTTGTAAACAAAAAGCTGTTTTCATTCCTTCTGCTAAAGCCCAACAAACAAGACATCACACAAACCATAAATATCTGAAGGGCGACATGGAGTGTTGATGGGTTAGTCCATCCTGATCTTCTGATTGGTCATCCTGTAGATGATGCTGTCATACCCTGGGTCCATGTTCCACAGGTTGTAACTAATGGCAATAACAGACAGGGCCAGAACGATCATGAGCCACAGCACAATGTTGAAGACCACAGCGTACTGGAAGTTGTACTTGTAGGCCAGGTTGTAAGGGCTGCCTGGGTTACTCTGTGGAAAAAATTCACACCACACGGACATGAAATGCCAACCACAAATACTTACATCCATTTCAGATCACTTTAGATCATAATTTTCATCAGTAGCGCCGACAAATAACATGAACCGATACAGTATCTGATACAGTGTCTTTAAGGACAACATTGAATTCCGATGTGTAAACAGGAGTTGCTGACTTACAATCTGTTTCGACTCCAGAATCGAACGGGACTTCCTCGTCAAAGGAGCCTCAAAGCTCTTCACCGTCACCACCTCTACAACAGCAGTGTTGCCATAGAGACTGTACACATCCTCTCCAAACTTCAAAGAAAACAACAACACAGGTTCAGAGGTGGTTAAAGGATTGATTACATTCAAAAGAACACTGTCTTCAAATTCTTCTCTTCACCTTCTGCAGGACAGAGGCCAGAATGGCGGTGGCGTCCCGGTACTGGGGCGAGTCTTGGCCATAGACCCGGCTCAGCTCCTCCAGCCCCGCTAGCTCTAAGGAGTACAGGTCCGGGGAGTGGTCCTTGGCCAAATGCCTGTGCCTCTGCAGCTGAGGGGCAGAAAACAAAGACATGTTAGATGTTCATAGAGCAGGTCAGACAGGCCCAAATCCATTTTATGATAGTGAAAATGACACGACATTAATTCTTTTTCAAATCAGACCTGGGTCACTTTTATGTACCAGATTTTTTGCAATGCGACCTCAGTCTGATCGATCATGTCATGATTCGTCCGACGCTGACAGATGTCGTCAAAGGACCTGATATTTTTACTGTGAATAAAATCTGCTCCTGTGAAGCCACTCTCATCTGCCCCACCACCCCTGGTAAACGTGTCCATGTTTACTACCAGACACACATGGTGCCGTATGTGATGTCTCATTTTTGTTCTACAACACATAAAGGGTCTGATATGACTCTTATTTAACCACTCAGATGAGAACAGCCATAAAAAAAGTGGCTCAATTTGTTAATTTTTACTCAGATCTTTCTTTTTAAGGCTTGAAGAGCTACAGACAGAACGCAGCACAAGTCACACTGCAAAGACCATCCATGTTTTCAGGAGAAAAAAACCAAACATCCTACCAGAGCTGTGATATCATGCAGGACTTGGACCTCAGACAGGAAAAGCAAATCAGCCTAAGAATCACAAAAAATGAACAGTTAGACAAGAAAAACAGCCAGTAGTACACAGTGGGTGGGTTTAGAAAGTGACCTCTGCGTTTCTGCTGAGGGAGTTGAGGGGCAGGGACGTCAGCACAGAGCCGTCCTGAGACAGACGGGCACGGATCTGCTGCAAGGTGACAGGTAAGTCCTCAAACACAGCGTTGGCTTTACCCAGCATGTACAGTCTCTGAGGGAAGAACAGAAGACAGCCGTGAACGGCCTGACAGAGACGCTATGGATGTTAAGATGACGGTTATATCACCTCTTCACTGGGGGCCAGCTGCAGGACCACAGGCGTGTCTTCAGCAAACAGAGAATGCACCGTCTCAGCAACACTGTCCAAGGTGAAGGGAACCGGCTGAGAGTAAAGAGACAAGTCACTCCCATTTCCCCCGTCTGTGATGTACGGAGGAGTCACAAGGACGATGTGTTGGTGTCTGACTCACATTTTCCAGAGGGTAGGAGGCCATGCTCTGAGGCAAGGCCAGACTGTCAACTCCTCTGACCACCACCAGGACGTTTGCTCGGGGGCGCTGGAACAAGGAACCAGCCTGGAGGCCGGGCCAAGACAGATCCTGCACAAACACACGATACGTACATCGAGAGGGCTCAGATACAGCAATCCCATGACGGTCCTGTAACACTGAACGGGAAAGCACCTCTTGAACAGAAAAGCCCATGGTCAAGGCAACCAGTTCAGGAATCTTCTCTCCGGAGACGGGCCACTCTCCTTTCTGAAAGGACACAAAGTCTGGAGCCTGCAGCACTGTGAAGGTGTCTCCATGGGCTCCTGTAGGGAAACGTGATGAAGAATTACAGTT
>JBBMJM010112895.1:3368-15850 GCA_037832705.1 Centriscus cristatus
GTTCGCTGTAACATTTCATGAAACCAAGCTGAATCACGTCAAGATGTTCCAACTAATTCCTGCAAATCCATCAGCTGCTGCTGCAGCAGCAGAAGCTCCTGGAGGCTCGAGACGGACGGACGGACGGTACAACAATGTGATTTCTTATTATTCATCATGTGATGATCTGACCCTAAAAATAGAACTGAGGGTCAGGAGGAACCTGCAACTGCCCCAAAAACACCAACGTTAAATGTGTGTTATATATATAAAATAATATATATTATGTATACTGTATAAATACAAATCTTATTTCATATGTATGTATATTTCTCTTTATCCCCTGTGTTTCACAGTGTGCTGTTCAGCAGTTTCCTGTCTGTCACAATATTACAACGATAACAGTCACAGTGTTTAAGCGATAAAGGCGAGGTGAGTGGTCTCTGAATGTGGCTCGTGTCACCATGGCAACATCTAACTTCAGTTGAGCCCTCCGTTGAGCTGATGAAACTGCTTCTATGATCTCCACTGACGTCTGTCCATGTAACTTGCTGGTTGAATTCGGTATGGTATCGTCCTGTGGAGATTCATGAAGTCTCTCGCAGTGGCCATCTGACTTTTCCTGTCGTGCCACCATAGTGATGCATTATGTCCAAAGATCAAACAGACAGATTGCCGTTAAATCAGATTTGCACACTAATCGCCCCGTTTAGACGTTTAAGACCCAAAGGCCTTTTCTCCACCCACATTCAAGGGCAAATCGACAATAAAACTGCCACGAAACTGCTGCCAGTCTTGTAAATTCAAATTCAAACACACGGCGTAAATGGTTTGTGTACCCTGACCGCTCTGCTGAGGTGAGATTCACGACTGCGGTGAATGAGTTCTGTCACAGACATTTGAATTTACGGTTCAACCCGTTAATCCACATCACCGTCACTGCGGCGCCACTTTCTTTCACCTTCTCGTCCGATGTGTGAAAGGCTTGTGCAGTGACGGTATTTGCGTTCTTTTGTTTGATCCAAGGACAAACAATTGTGTTGGATGCAGGTTTCTAACTTCACAAATACTGAAATGAGACTTCGTCCAACTAGCTTCCTGTCATCTTCAGCCATTTCCACTGACAAACCACGCTATGTCTCTGCGACATGACGGCCGCTTACAAGCTCATACATTTTCGTTTTGTGTGAGACATCATCGCTCTGTCTTTCCCTCTCGATCGGGACCAGTCTGGACTGAATTTTTAGTCAGTAATTGTGGCTTTGATACTGTAAACTGTAATTAAAAGGGCTAAATGTTTAAAGATCTGACATCTGCGGTGCTGTTGCCACTAAGGAAATGAATTAAAAAGGGAGTTCTGAGGATTTGTAGCCTTGCAATCTCATGTTAATTATTATTCTTGTTTAAGTTGGTTCAGGTTGTATATGCAAAGATTCATGCGTTTCATTCAAACTGTTTCATTAGGTTCTGTCGGCTCCCATGTGAGTCACTTAGAAAATACATAAATATTGTGGATGTGGGTGTCGAATGAAGGCATCTTTAGCTGTCGTGGATAATTAACACAGTTAGAAACTGAAAAATCATTTTCAGCGGAAGGCTGCGGGCTGCATGCTACACATTCCATTCTTGTTTTAATATCAAAAAATAACGATGAGGTGGGAAAAAACACATTTCTCGCTGGATTTTGATGCAGTGAAATCCCAGTGTAAAAACAAAGAGCTGATCATTTCTGATAGATGACGGCTGTGTGCGTCTGCCCACATAAAACCATTTTTCAGTATTTATGCTGCAAGAGCAAATATCCCGAGGCAGAATGGGCTGTCAGTGGATGTGAGTCTGCTCGGTGTCTCAGATCGGACGGCGTCACGATGGCAGATTTCTGCTTGGTGCATCAGGACTATTGTAGTCAATTTCAGAAGAACAGATTAGAGAAAGGGGCTCCATGCCGTCGTCATACGTGACGGCATGGAAGCAGAACGTCATACGGGCACATGGAGAGAGATAAGAAGACAGACAGAGGACATTGGAGGTGAAAGGGAGAGGAAATGTGTTCACCGATGGTGCAGAGGAAATACGACGTCTGACGCACCTGACCACGCCCTTCAACACAAAAAGGGGCTACAAATGACAAAGTTACATGGTTCGCCTCTTGGAGAAGAACACCGAAAATAACCCCAAAATGTATGCACGTTGCCCTTGTCCCATCATATCCACTGATCTAGTAGATACAGCCTCAAATGATTCCTGGTCTTCAGTATGCCAGTGTTCTATTTTATCGCCACTTTTTCTCGGTGGTTCCATTCAATGAAGCAGGTGAACTAGACTTATTCTTCTCAACACATCCACTGGTTCCTCAGCTGCAAACAATGCACATGAATGATTTGCACTGAAGCCCGATTTCTACATCTCAGCCGCTGTCTCGAGACATTTCTGCTTTCTTTATTGACTTCAAGCTGCAGCGACTGGAAGTGAGCAGCTCAGATCCGTATCCTTTCCCACTCACTCACCTTTGCCTTTTCTACGCAACTTTGTTGAATTCACGTAACGTGGAAATGACACTTCATAAAGATGAAAAAATGCAAGATGCAGGCTGTCCACTCACAGCCGTAACCGTTTGCGGAGCTCCTCGTCGCAGCACGAGCTAGCACCCTACACTGTAGGTACGTACGGTGTTGACTAAATTCCCAAATTGAACCTGCTCTCGAGGGCTCTGACTGTGTTCCATAAGTCAGAATCGGTTGTGTGTATCGGTTTGTTTGGTTTTGTAGAGAATCCAGCTCAGACACGTGCAGTGAAAGACAATGGCAGAACCCCACAGGTCTGGAGCCAAGCACGCTGAGATTCATTTCACTGCCTTTCAACCAGATGAATTATCACAGCAGTCGCTGCCTGTGCCCACTGTCATTATGTGTGTGTGTGTGTGTGCGCGACATTCGTGTATGTGTGTCTTGTCTGGGTTGTGGCAGACAGGGTTATACGGTCTTCCTCTGCAACTCTAAGGACACATCATCTTGCTGCCTTGTTGTTTTTCCATCCCGTCCAACAGCTCCTCACTCGCCCCTTTCACGCACCAGGTCACATGGGTGCTGTGGGCGGTTTCACATCCCCATCATTTCCCGTGGCTGGCTGTCGGGGCGGATCAGGGGGCCGCGCGGGTCTAATGCTGACGAGCTGAGACAGCTCCACTCTGACTGGGAGGGGTCTAGCGGACCGAGCACAATGTGCAGCCACCCCCCCACACACTTCTCCTCTGATCACAGATAAACAAAATAAAGTAGCACAACTGCTTAGGAACAGTGTCGAGCACCACAAACAGCAAATCCAGTGTGTACGAATATGACTCACAACACACGTACGTTGGTACGTTGGTAATAGATAGAAAATTACAAACCAGCGACACCTTACTTGTCTTCTGTTTACTTATGTGGACCAGTCACATGTTGTCCCTGCATCCAGTGCACGTTTACACAATTATGAATGGACAGCCCCTCGACAACAGCCCCACTCATATAGACATTTACATACAGCACAGGTACTCCAAAAAGGCACCGAAGCCAATGGTGGACAGTCACCGAGGCTGATGAAGATGCATGTGACACAAGGACGGAGGGACAGAGGGAGTGTCGACGTAAACAGCGGGGGCCTGACGTGAAGAGCAGGGAGGAGACTGTTTGACAGAATCAGAGGAACAAGCGGAGGAAGAGAGCACAGACTGACAGACGGACGAGTTCAAATAACGGACTGAGACAGTGACAGGGGGAGTCGATGTGATGGTGACAAAACAGACAGATCGACGGTGTCTGTTCGGGGACAGATGGAGGGAGGACTGGGACCAGCAGAAACAGACATCGACTTTGTTGAGAATTCAATAAACCATCTTTTTTTTTAATAATAGAAAAAAATGGATATCGTAGCTCTGAAGGGCTTTACTTACTCTTCCTCCTCCTTTCACTGTTACATGTTATTGATTAATTGCTTCACCAGAAGGTAGTGAGAGGCCGATGCTGTGTATTGACTGGGTTTCTCTCTCCTGAGAGCCTTTATTTCTCTTTGCTCCGGGTTCAACCACTCACATTGTGCACAAAAAAAAAAAAAACAGCCTCTTTTGCTTCATTGAGGCAAAAGCAAACGGGCCAATTCTCTGGACCCCGATGTCGGCACACCATTAAATGGGTGAGTTGTCGTCAATTATGACGAAGCCAAGCGCAACCTGACGTTACAGCAATGTGTAAAATCCAGTCCATTAGAGGACATCGTGTCAGTGCCTTGTCTAGGTGTGAAAGGGACACGTGGTCGTAAAGGTGCAGCACCAGCAGAGTGACAAAAGAAAAGAGCCAGCACCTTGTTGTCGAGTTATTTGGTTGGTTAGTATCGAGGTCAACGCAAAGTGCATTGAGCGTAATAGTAAATGTTCGGCGTGAAGGGTGACTGGTCGGATTGGGATTAAAACGGTATCTGCATCACCTCCTCCGCTCTGCTAAAAAGCGTGAGATGAAGGCTGCGCGGCCAGTGGCCTCCTCTGAAGACTGCCTGATTAATCTGACGGCTCGGAAATGAATAGTGCAGCCCGGCACAGCGTGTGGCGGTGACGCCGCGCACGGCAGCTATCTCCGCGCTGCAGCGGGGCATCTGCCAGCCATTTCAAATGTAGCTTTTGACAGACAGGCAGGGATGGAAGGCGAGAAGGAAAAGCAGCTTTACCGGGTAAAGTCTCGACTCGTTTTGATTGCGCACATCGCGCATGTCTATTTGAGCAGGATCTGATAGCGTGTGATGACATGAAGCCGCACAATAGCTTCATCTTTTAAGCAGCTGGAAGTCTTTTCCTTGATTAAGGCTCTATAACGGAGAGTAGGATGGAGATTAGAGCAGCAGTGTAGCAGAGAGGACAGAGGACAGAGGGTTGGGGGGTGCGACATGATTGACAACTAGTTTATTTCCTCCTCTGCACAGCGTCTCTTCGGGTGACTCTGTTCTGAGACACTAAGAGGAGAAACTTGTTTTTTCACTTAAACGTCTAACCGGCTTGACGCCGTAACCACACAGTCAGCCAGATCGTGCTTACAGTTCCTGCAATTTTAATCCAAAACACCGGCAACTTTCGAGGTCAGATAACCCGGTGTGTGGCTTGGCAGCAATGTCACAGGAGCGCGACCACTTTGGCAGGTACGCTCTCGCTGAGAAAACATGGGGAGGGGGGTGATGGGATTTGTGTATCGCAGAGGGACGTAAAGGTGACTGGGGACGTGGGCGCCACACTCCTGTGAGATTCCCATCATGCATTCTAGGTTTGTACCCTTGCTGTGTGCTCCTCTGACAGTCCCATTAGATGCCAAGGTCATTACGACCGGTTGGACCCCCAGACATGAAGGGAAATTGTTGAACTTAATACAGCTTAAAAGATACATGAAACTGCTGCTACTTAAACATGGGTCATGGCTTGAACGAGAATCCCCCTCCTCCTTTATACGTCTGTTCAACCCATCGTCGGCTCTCCAGTAGCATTAGCTTAAGTTCTATCAGTTTTCACAGTTTATTTTTTGCATGCTTACATGCTTTCCTCTTATGATTTTTGAATTTATATACGCGTACATTTAATTGTCTTCGAGTCCTTTGGGACAAGCACAGTGTCTTTATAGCAGTGTGGCTAATCTGATGGCTAACGTCCCTAACAATTAAGCAAGATGTTATCGAAGATCCACAAATGGGAAATAAAAAAAATAAAAGAATAAAATAACCTGTGAAATCAAATGTAATGTGGAGGTGAAGATAATATTCTATACTTTTACAGCATTAACTAGAAAAGAAATGAATGAGTGGGTCACATACATCTTTGATATCGGGAGTGTGGTTTATTTTACTGGCTAACACTCCATTATTAAAACTGCTAAAGAGATTATTTGCATAAGCAAATGAATATGTCCTGCTACATTGTGCCAGCGGGGAATTATTATGCTGCTTTTTACGGGGTTACAGAGAGGAGGTGGTGGATGTCTGCTCTTCTGACCCAGGAAACAGTTTATTACCTGGAAAGTAGGACGGCGTGTAATGAAGTTGGAGGGAAACATGTAATATTCATGAGCGACACACTGCTGGACCTTGACCTGACCTTCATTCTACTGATTGTGATAATAACTCTGTACTTCAAAGCTCATTGTTAATAATATTGTATGGCCTCACTATTAGAGCTCTGGGAGAAATCGTGTTTTTGAGATGGAAACATTAAATTAGGGTGGATGTCTGGATGTGAGAAACGCTGGTTGCAGATCACTCCTGCTGAGGTGTAGGTTTGCTGACAAGATAGAGAGGATTCGGTTAAGATTACATCCACACACATACAAACACACTCTCGCATGTATGAAATAAAAAAAAAAAAAAAATCCTTGCTGGCTAATCCAGGCTAGCTCTAGCTCTGGCCTATAGGGGGCTGGTCTAATCCTGTTATCAGGCCCAGCAGATGCTGTTGACAGAACAATAAGCGGGGGGCCAATACTGCAACGCGGCCCTGAGGAGGTCATATGCCAAACTCATCACAGCGGCAGCAGGCTCGCTCGCTGGCTGAAGCTCGCTGGACTCCGTGCTGAACGCCACACGGCGACAGCCTTTCACAGTGATTTGTTTCTTGGTATGCAAATCCCATTTTGCTTTGTCTGCAGTGTGTCAAACGTTGCACCCAAGGAATGCTTATACAAAAAAAAAAAAAAGAAAAGAAAAGAGCACAAACAAGTACATACTAACGAAATAATGAATACTATAATTTCAGTTCTCAGAAATGCCAAATATTGCCTAAATGCCAAATATTGGTCAGGAATTGATTTGATTTCAAAAGGAGAGAACAACTCTGCAGCAAGATCAGCCATTTTTATGCTATTTCATGAAGGGAACAATTGTTTTCCAGCATCAGTCTCCCTTCATATCTCCATCGTGGACGTCACATCTGGATACAGGGTTTAGTAAATCGAGATGCCCCTGTGATGAGATGTTTCTGGGATTTGGGTGTTTTGAGTCTGTGGTTCCATCCAAAAACACAGATAAGACTGCCTAAGGCCGCTAGCTGTGTTTCATCTTTTCAAAGACGTCGGCACAATATGACTGGCTCAACACATCTACGCACCTGTAACAGGCGGAATACCTGGAAAACGCAGCGTGTGATTACCACCTTTTAGATTCGTACCGCAGAGCTGGTTCTAAATCTCAATCGGAGCCATTTTGTAAGCCAACTTCACCTCACGCTGTGTGCCTACTCAGCCTTCAAATACAGCGCTCATTCACGACGGACGCACAGAGGATGAGTCATGTGACCAAGGAAGAAAGGAAGAAAAAAAAAATGATAATCACCACGTAGTATATAACTGACATTTCCCACAGCCAATGAAAAGACAGGTGACACACACACTTTGTGTGCAAGCGTGTCACCAAAAGAGCAGAAATAACAATGACGTTGGCTGGGATGACGAGGAAGTGTTTTTCTCCCCTCTCCGTGACTTTCTGGTGTGCGTCCCAGTTTAACTAAATCCCATTAAAAAGGCTTTCATCTCACTGCACTTCATTACTGGCATAAATGCTGTGGCTCACCGCAGAGAGGGGCAGGGATTAGACAAGACGAGCTGATCTAAAACGCTACGCTTTCGAAACTCCAGCAGCTTTTTAAAATAAAGGCACTCACTTTAAAGTCCCCATATTGGATTACCCAAAGTCACCCGACGGCCTAAAGGGTGTCATGAAGGTCAGACTTGTTTGGGACCTCACGCCATGATATGTATTTATTATCTTGGAAAAAACGAGGACGGTAGACTTGCCGGGGCTGGAAAAATATCAACGGAGAGAGAAGAGAAAGAAGAAGAGGTTTACAGGCATAAGAAGGAGAGCTCAGACAGAGGAGAGCTTAGTGTGTGTGTATGATTGGATGCAATGGGTCAGAGGCTTTCACACATATTTATGAATGCTTATTTTAAGCAGAACCCAGCCCCCGCTAATCTTTACTGCTCGCCTGAATGAGGGTGCTGATTAAAAGCTAATTATACGCCACAGATTCGGCCTCTGGTGAAGACTCGGCTGATTTGACACGGCGTGGACTCCGGCCTGGGTGCATGCCTGTGGGCTTCAGCTCCAGATAGTCGTGTGTGTGTGTGTGTGTGTGTGTGTGTCTGGAAATCAGAGGGGAACAAGACGGCAGCACACATGATGAACGCTTCGACGTTTGTGTTGTGTGTGTGGAGCGGTCTGTTGACGCGTGTATTTCCATGTTTTATTTCATGTCATTCATAATCAGCACCTTTCAGATGGAAATGTACACCGCTGATAATTTAAAAGCTTTGGGGCTATGATGAAAAAACATACAATACATTAACTCTTTTACAGAAGGCACTTTACAAATGGACCCAAAATGTCAGCTTTAGACTACAAAGACACGACCAGAGATGTGTGTCCAGTAGAATTATTACCCTTATGACTATGACAACCAACAATTGTTGGTACAAAAAAAAAAAAAAAATCATGACTGACTTACTCACATGTAGGTAAATAAGTGACCAACGTGTGGGAAATCCAATTTCAACCTGACGATGACTTTGCCTCCATCAGCGTGTTCCTGTCCTTTGGGTCATCTGTGAATTCTGCTCAGCTCTGATGGAGGAACCACATTTCCGATCAATAACCTCAGACCAAATGCAAATGCTCAGTACGTCACCATGTTAAACCCTGATTCCGTCTTTGTCTTATGGGCCTTAACTACTAAGTTATACTGTCCCTCCCCCGATTTACTCTGCCTTTGATTCTTCCTCAACATCTGACTTTTTGGCTTTCATCCATCTTCATATAACCTCTCCCGGGACCTCTCCTCTAAGAGGAAACAGCTCTTATAAATGGAAGAGACGATGGAGAAAATCCTTCTCTGCCTGTTAGCATCTTGTTGCGGACATCATTACTCCCGCAAACTGGCATTGCTTTATGCCTATGATCCGTCCGCCGGAGCCAACCGTAGTGCCACAGCACAATAACACACACACACATGCAAACAGTTAACATGTCTCACAGCCAATTGCAGTCTTCCAGTCGCTGGCTATTTCTGTCTCCAGCAGTGACACTGTCGGTTCGCTCAACCGCTGATTCCCCAACCACGGCAGCTCTACTTCCACTGAGCATCTCGATAAAGCTGCACATAAAACGCATTAGCATGTTAACGGCTGGCTGACAGAGATGTGCGTTTTATTTATGAGCTGAGAACTCAACCGCTGATGTTCACAAGGGTCAAAAAGCACTCGGATCACTGTGGGTAAATATGTGGACATCTGGAATTGTCCTGTGGGCAGCGGGTTACGGTGTGTTTGACTTGTACCCGGATGTTCATTGAGTGTTTCGCTTTTAAAACCGTCTTCCGCAACCGATCGGTAAGACAAGAGCGCTGCTCGGGTGTCTTGTCCAAGTCAACTGTTCGCACTCACCTTCGTGTCAAGGACAAGATCCTTGAGAGCCGCGACACACCTGGTCGCTGCATGATCGCATGTCTACGTGCGGCGCAAAGGGAGCAGGGTAGTCGTTTGAGAGCTGGTGTATGACTGGAGGCATCTTGACAAGCTTCCCGCTCTCACGCTCTCACTCTATCTCTCCTCCTACCTTCCTCCTCCACCTTCCTTGCCTATCTTTATTATTAGTGGCAGCTAGAGGCAGTGGACCGGAAAATTCCCATCGAGAAACAAACCCGCATCTGCATATTACAGCCCTGTTTCACGTCTGCCTTGAGTGAATAAATTAATACATGAATAACAATGAAAATCATCCATGAGTTGCCTCACTCGCTCTCTAAATGGCACTGTGTGTGTGTGTGTGTGTGTGTGTGTGTGTGTGTGTGTGTGTGTGTGTGTCTGAAGTAGTCGTCTGCTCTAGTCATGCCGATCAGAGACTTGCTGTTTGAACATAAAGCCCTAGTACTGTCCAGAGACGGCAGTTTGCAAAATATGTTGAATTCACTGGTTGTATATATTTATATTTTCACACATTTTTCACCGGAGCCCCAACAGCGGTTCGTCCACAGGCTCCCATGATATGCCTGAATATCCTTGTTATGCTTCAATATCGGAGAAATGACATGAACAGAAACTTTCCAAAAACTTTGGGAGTTTTTCTTCACATTCTGTATCATGACCCGATATCACACATTTGTTTGTTTTTAAACAAAGGACTATATAAGGTGAGAATCTATAAATGTGTCGCCACGTGAAGGACCGACAACCCTTCACACTCACACGCACATTCAGAGTGACCAATTAACCTCAGCCTGCTTTTGAAAGTGGGAGGAAGCTGGAGTACCGGAAGAGAACCCACACACACAGTGAAAGAGCATGAAACCTCCCAGAGACCTTGTTAGAGGCGACAGTGCTAACCACTGGGCCACCGTGTCATCAGAATCAAACACTTCAGTTCTTGATTTCTTGAGTCTCACTACCACCTTGATGTTCCCATGGAGAATTCTGAGCTGACACCTTCCAGTAAATCACAAGGCCTCTCAGCTTGAACCCGACCTGCCACCTGGGGAGGACTCAAGTTCAAATGAGCCCATTCTTTGATTGGAGGTTAAAGCAGCCACAGAATGTTTCATTAACATTCTATTCTGCTCCTTGAATGAACATCCTGTTCCGTTCACTACTTTACATGTGTTCATGTCACTTCAGTTCTCAGTGAAAACAGTGACCATGTTAACATGCACTCAAACTTCGGGTTGAGATCAACATTCCAGTGACTGAAACGGTGAGAATAACCCGTTTAAATGCGTTAAATGCAGGGTTATTAAATGTTTCCATGGTCATTGGAATCGATTGGGATATGTCGATCAAACTGCCACATCTGGAGAACATCTCGACGCATAGAGAACATCATGACGCAGTTCTAGTGATTTCCACCTTTTCTTCCAGTATCCAAATCCCAAACAATAGGAACAGCAGGCGTACAGCGGATAATGAACAACCTGACAGCAGTCGCCTTCTTTTACGTCTTTTTCAGCATCTTTCAGCGGTACTTGATCAGGCATTGATACAAATTGTATCAATTTTGTAGATGTCACTATCCCGGTACTTTCTACACTCCACAAATGTCATCATGTTCGTGTGTTGCGTCATATTTTTGAAATATTAATGAGTCTCCTCCAAAGATGAGGTGTGGCGATTGTAGGTTCTTCGTGGACTCAAAAGACCAAGTAAAAACAAAACAAAATCATGTTCCGTTTGACATCCCGATATGTGCATACATGACCAAATATTTAGATTAGAAAAGGATTAACTAAGGGGTCATATTTGAGCACATTGGGTTTTTTCAAAGGGGATATTGGTGTTTACATGGCCGTGGGCCTCCGAGTTATTGCTAATATTCTGTTACAGAAGGGTTCTTGTCTGCATGTAAACATGGTAACTGAGAGGCTCTGGTGGTCCCTTGAGCCAACTAAACCGACATAGACATCTGCTGTAATAACAGTGTTTGTCTCCTTCTCACTCGTCATCTTTCTCCAGCTCAGCCTTGCACAAAGGACGCACATCCCACTTGTTGAACCTCCCGTGTTCATGTCCTATGTCTCATGTACTTCGTTATTCTCGGTCCCTTTCTTTTCTGTCTTCCGTCTCGCTCTCTCTCTCTCTAACATCCAGCGTGTCACTGGGTGCAGCAGGTAATAAGTCTAACTCTGCTGTAATTTTGCCTCTCTGAGGGCTTTGTAATGACAGTGCTCTGTGGATGCGGTGGATGTGGATGCAAGCACGGCGCCTTCTCATCTCAGGACTGCACAGAAAGAAAGCTTTCATGGAGCTTCATCACTGTGGAACACTTGGGGTGTGTGTGTGGGGGTGTTTGCTGTTGTTTCTGTGTTTGATATCATTGGCCTGTTGAAAGGTTCTATACTTTTATACTCTTTCTTTAGACTTCGCCATTTGACAGAAATGTCAGTTACTATAAAAGTTGCTTCATCTCATCTTATTTCTATTTGCACACCATGGATCAGAAGGAATGATACTTTGATTTTGCGTGTGTCCTGTAAGGACTGATTACAGGTCAGATTAGCTTCTCTGAAGGACAAAGCCCCGATCATTTCTCAGAGATTCAATCCTTTGCTCTGGAAACAATGTTGCTCTCGTTTTCTTGCTCTGCTGCGCTGTGTGTGTGTCGACCTGGTACGCCAGTGACCTTTACTCAGAGTCTGAACTGCTGCCACACAGAGGGGTGGGAGTGAGCAGGGTGGGAACAAAGAGCACGACACTACTGCAAATTCATGTCTGTACCCAACTTAAGATATTGAATTAATATAATTAACTAGGTTGATTTAATCATTGAGACCAGGGTCAGTTATTTATAGTGTTTTCTGAAATTACATGGTGCGATGAAACCAGCAGCGACATTACAATTTCTGCAGGAAATGATGAGCTGATAAAAACAGGCAACATTTGACTACAAACACTAATCAGGTCAGACACCGGGGCTGCAACACAAACACGTCACGTACACACACACACACACACACA
>JBBMJM010112912.1:0-15850 GCA_037832705.1 Centriscus cristatus
CTCAGATATCTGTACTGGGAGTCAGATACTGTATATTCTGTATATACTCAGTGGTAACATGCAGTTAGCTTGATCGTTGGGGGTTTGTCTGAAACACTATACACCAACAGAGGTAGATGACTGGTCCTATGAACTGCTGACTGGAGGGGGTATCGTCACTAACATAACTATTCATAGGGCTTGCTGGACCTGCAGGTCCACCTGATTACATCCCCCTACTGAATCAGTTCAGAGATAAACATTCAAACACTAATAAATCTGAATAATACACTTACCTCATCTATAATCTCCTCCAGCTCCTCCTCCTCTTCCTCCTCAATCACCTCTTCATATTCCACATATTCCTCCACTATTTCCGCCATTTTGTGACGGTTTTAGAGGTTCTACACAAAGCACAGATTATACCGTCAGGCACTCACCATGTATGCAGAGTGTTGTATATATAATGTTAAACAAACGGTTGGGTTAAGACTTTCAGGTTGCTGACAGCCAACTGCCTCTTTCATAATTCAATATAGAAATATGGAAATGAATACAATAAAGTCATAACTCACAGCAAAAGCCACAAAACCGACATATGTACATTGAACCATGTCATACCAGTGGGAGATTTCCGTAGTACTTCTTGACTGTAACAATGCCTCGCTTGCCATCCACTAGGGTTTCAAACTGATAGTCAGACTTTGTGATTTGCCTAAACAAAGTGATAGAAAAGCTTTATCAATGATGACACAGGGAGAAGGGACGACGAGGAGGGTGAGTGTATTATGAGACAAGGCCTCAGGCTGTGACAGATCCCCCTCCACAACTCGGCTCAAAGAACTGGGCCTCCTGGGTGACGGCTTGCAACAGCTGCCCAACAGTGCTTCAACTATTTGACATGTAAGCTAATGCCACAGCCTGATTGGTTGACTCTGTTTAGCTAACGGAGATGCAATGCCTTCTGAGGCTGCAGGTTAAATATAGGATGGCATACTAACTACCTTTTTTTAGCAATTGATATGCCTGTCTTTAAATGAAAGTATACATAGATATTTCATCGAAAAAAGGTGCAAGTGATGCAGTATTTGAGGTAGAAGGACAATCTAGCAGGACAGATTTTGGTAAATCCAATTTCGGGTAAGTCCATCTTGTTTAAAAGTGAACAAAATGGTGCTGCAAAAAACATTCCAAGGGTATGATCGCTGGTATGATCTCGCCAGAAGCGTGCAGGTCTGCATTGTGAAATTATTCCTTTAAACGTCTTCACACTCCTGAGTCCTCCATCAGATCTTCTCAAAGGTCCAAGAAGTGGCAGCCGAACATGTGAAAGGTGACAGTCCGAGCAGATGGAAAGCCATGCAGACTGGAGAAAAGATGGATATTTGTGTTTTTTCCTCTCTTTGCTTACCAGTTGATTTAGAGTTTAATGGTCTCCCAAGCCGCCAAAGCCTCCCCAGCTTCCCTCCAGAGAAACGCTGGGCGACAGCACACAGCTGCGGTTTGTACCCAGGTTATCATGTGGCTGACGCAGCCAATCACAGACCAGTATTCTCAGGTTTCACCATCTAAATATACCTAAGCAATCCTTTCGGAAAAGAGCACCTGTTGAGACTAGTGCATCAGCGGTACAGTTATGAGGAAGGCAAGAGTAGTGCCGGTTTCAGGATAACAGATAACAGGGTGGGTTTTGGTTGTGATGCTGACAGATGCATTTGGTTATTGGAAACAGTATTGATGCTGATCATGGGCAAAGAGGTATTTGAAGAGAGAAGAAGGCACTAGTAGAGTCCAGCAGGGCTGTGAAATCCAGATCTGGTGAGGTTATGTGTTACCTGACCCTACATTGGCCTGGGTCCAGTTTATGATTGTACTGGGGATTGAGCTGTTGAAAATAAGAAACAAACGTGAGGCCCCAGAAATACTGAATATAATCTGTATATTCATCTGATTGATCTGATAAATCATCTCTGTCCTTTAGGTGAGGAAAATAAAACATCCTGGTGAAGTTCAGAATCCATATATTGTTCAACATAGGATTTAGAAACACATCAAAGTAACAATTGTTTGGACATTTCAGGTCACATCTCCATTAGGTTACGACAGTGATCGCTTAAAAATGTTAGAGGATGGTGCATTTAGGTGCTTCCATATCAACCTAAAATACCAAATACCAGCATCACCAGTCATCAGCATCCCATGTCATGCTGATGGACTTACAGTAGATGTCGTGCAGTTTGCTTTATAGTGAAAATATAAGTTTGTATATATACATACATACAGTGTGTGTGTGTGTGTGTGTGTGTGTGTGTGTGTGTGTGTGTGTACGCTGCTGCGACGTGTGTGTATATAAATCCCCAATTTGAAATGATTGTCTCAGTCATATGAAGGACCCAGTGATTCCCACAGAGAGAAGGTGACACGATGCTGGAAACACTGACTGATCAGACCAGTGAGACCATAACACAGCAGCTGTAGGACGACATGAACACTCAGCTGTCAGTCCTGGCCCACCAGGTCTAAAATTAAAGAAATGTGTCAGTGGTAGAATGACTTTGCAAGAATAGTCTGTTGTTTACAATGAGGTTGGATCAAAACAAACCCATGAACCTATAGGAATGTCTTCAGAAAGCATAAGCTGAATGTTATAGAATTTTATGGAAAGTAAACCCTCATTATTTGATGCACACATTTTCAAACAGTGTGAAATAAAAGACATTTAGAGATTTTGTTCAGGGTCAGTAAGACTGGCACATTACATGCAAGGGTAAATGTCAACATGTAAATGGGGCAACATATAAACCTTAAGTATAAGATTTATATATATATAGGTCATTACATATAAACCTTTAAGTGCCATTGATGATGCAGCCACCAGCCATTGTTTGCTGATTGGTCAAAGTTGCTTTGTAGAAATACTGAGACTGAAACCAGTAACCAAAAAATGAGACAAAAAGAGAGTTGCGTTGATGTCTAGAACCATAAAACTGAATGTTTTCGCAGCCCTATAACACGGCCATAAACATTATTTCAACACTACAACACAATTTCAAGTCAGATGGAGGTGGTTTGTCAATCTGTGACCCGTCACTCCACAAATTATGTGGGACCACTATCGACTATGACTCTACCCCATAAATTAGATATCTATGTCAACATGTGGTCCGGCAGAAGACCCGCATTAAAATATCTCTTCAAGGGATTTTCTAGTTACAATTATGGACTAACAAATATAGCTAACTCTGGACAAAGCCAGATGGTGTTTATGAGCAACATATTTGGTGTTATTTCCATCACTGATATTTAAAGGTTCTCTCACCCATGCACACGTCAGTGACAACAGAGCAGCCTATTACGATTCAACCACTAGCGGAAGTGGACTAGAAGAACGTCCACAGTTAAACGTCTATCTCATGACGTAAACATCATGAGATAGCTCTGACTTGACTTGATCCCAAGAACAGGTTTGCTGATACACTCCACAGCTCATCAAGGGTGACACAGTGGAGCAGTGTTGACTAGCACTGCCTTGTAGCAAGACAGTATCTGGTTTGATTCCTGGCCTTGACACCTTGGGTTCGATCTGGGTACCCTGGTTTCCTCTGTATGAGCTGGCAACTTGCTGTTTACCCAATGTTAGCTGGAAACCGCGACCCATCACCAGAGCTAGAGGTAAATGAATTAACAGCCCATCTGTGTGCGTTTGTGCATGTCCTACTTGTCAGGTAACATTAAAACAAACACATAGTCCAAGGGTTGTGTGGTATGACTTCAAAACAATATCCATGTATATTACCAACCCTTTATAGCAGGGGTGTCAAAGTCATGTCAGTATTAATGTTGCCTTCAAAGGGTCATTATTAGCTAGACTGTATAAATGTTACCATTCCTAAACAAATTGTTAAAATAACAAATCAGTCAGTGTGAACATGTGGCCTCTGACTAGATTTGAATCAGGTGTGTAAGGAGCAGGGTGACGTCTTAACACATGCGGGACATGAGAACCACTGGTCCAAGGGTTGGTTGGGATTCAGTTCCTCGGACATAAGGAGAATTCTACAGTTTTCCCCAATTCATGATCAACAAACCCCATTTTCACCAAACCTGCATTCTTGACATCATTCTGGGTCTAATAGTATTTCATGACGTTGATATGTCACGGGCCCATCCATCAAATTGTGACACTCGATATTTGTCATCCACCATAATCTCTACACCATGAGCCACTGATGTTGTTTCTGATTCCAATTGTTATTTTAGCTACAAAGAATGTAATGGAACTGGCTTGTCGGGTTGACTGTCTTCTATTACATCTGTATGTCTAAAACGTTAACAGTGAGTGAATCCATGAGGAATGTTGCATCGAATTATTGTGGACTCTCATTGTAAGATGAAGAACACATGACCATATCAGGTCACCATATGTCCTTTTGGAGATGTGTTTGCTGTTGTACTTTAATACTTTATCTTCATTCATTCATCACCTCCCACTTAAGTTGAAGCCAATCTCAGTTGTCAACAGCAGTGTGACCCGTCCACAGCGTACACTGTGGAGAGGACCTTCTATTGATGAGGCTGGGTCATAACGTACGACTGATCAAATGATCAGTTTAGCATTTGCGCATTCAGAGGTCACATTTTGAAAATCAATTATTCAACTATTTTCCTCAAATGTTTCTCTAAAAATGTCGAGTATACTTATTTCTTAAAGGCAGTGAAATAAAAATATTTATGATCCAAATAGAGATATAGTAGATGTTTTCAGAGAAATGTGTGTGCATGTGTCCCACAAGCTTTTTATGGCTGTTG
This sequence comes from Centriscus cristatus, assembly GCA_037832705.1. NCBI lineage: Eukaryota > Metazoa > Chordata > Actinopteri > Syngnathiformes > Centriscidae > Centriscus > Centriscus cristatus. Next base: position 4,789 of record JBBMJM010112912.1, read on the forward strand.
AATGTATTTCCTGATTCTTTTTTTCAGGTAAATGCTTACACATCACACATACAGCTATTTAAATTCCATTTCAATAAAATAATACATTTTCTGTTTTATACCATATACCCTTAATAATATAAAAAAAAAAAATTAGCTTTGCAATATTTGGGATTGTTCTGTCACACGCTGACTTTGTGCTACTAGAAACCTTGTAATGAGGAAACCTTTGGAACAATGATCTATTATATTTTCCTGTTAAATGACAGAAATCACACCAAACCAATAATACTTCAGTAAAATAATCTGTAGTTTTCCCTCATTTTTGTGAATTTCTCTTGGGAGATAATAAAGTATCTATATATCCATCCATTTCAGGAATGACAAACGCAGGGTTTGTAAATCTGCTGTCTGGAACAGGCCTCTTGTCTTGTCCTCTGCGAGTCCCTGGGCTCATGTGATACATTCTGCCTCTTAACCAAAACAAGAATAACTGAAGTGAAAAATGAAACTAAAAACATTAGATTACTCATGGGGCAATTTTATGAATCAAAAGAAAGAAACATCAGCTGTCACCTAAACAGATAAAAACACTTTATTTCACTGATTATTCATTGGGACTGACAGAAGGGGTCATACTGTGATTCTACCCTCCTGTCTCTGTGTTTCTGTCATTATCAAGCATAATTTGTTGAACATTCTACTGCAGGCACCAGGTTAAAAGAGAATACTGGACTATACACAGGAAGGGGTGGGGGCAATGAAAACTGCCACAGCCAGTCCGGCAATACTGCAAGGCCACGGGGGCTGAACGAGTCAATGTACTGTCCCAAGTCACACTCTTGACCTCTTGTGTTTTGCTTAAAGGAAAACCGTGCAGATATTTCAATTCAAATAATTAGAGTCTCCTCAGTTGTCAACCGTCCTCCTGAAAAGGCTTCTTGTTCAAACGTCTTTGTAAAATAAATTATCACAGAAGAGTAGAACATCCTGGCAGTGGTCGGCCTGCCTCAGTGTCACAGGGAAAGAGGAGACATCAGTTCCTGTTCATCCTCCTTTCAAGTTAATTTCCGGGGAAAACAAGAAAGCAGGGGCACACTCCTGATCAGAGTCAAAGGTCATCATCTCACACGCAGCCGTGACATCATCCACTCCAGACCCTGGCACAACCTGAAGGAGGAGAGAACGATGAGAATAAGAGAGGTCATGTTTGCAGACATGCAAAGACAAGCATGATGAAAATGTACAAACTACCATTACATTCAAATGCAACTTGAACTACACTTTTCAAACCCCCTGTCCAAATCAAACTGACATGGTAAAATCCCCACTGGTGATTGTAGGGAGGTGGGACAACAGCTGTCAGTCACATGCTGGCTTCGTGGTGTTGTGCACTGATCTGATTATGAAAAGGAATAAAAACAGATTGTGGAGTTGTTCCTGGGTAGCAGGAAGTGTCTGAATGAGAATGTCAGGTAAGTCCCTTCCTCTTCACCATAGTTACGTCCATCGTCATTCTGTCCATTAATAAGGAAAAAAACTAACTTTGATGTGTAACTGTGTGTCAGAGTGTCGTCCTAGAAGCAACATCCATAAAACTACTCACATAGTCCATCAGTTTGACATTCAGAAATAGGCCATAATTTAACAAAACCTACTGTCATACATCAACGAGGCTGATGTGAAGAGACCCAGCAAGGTTATCAGGGTCCTCAATAAAATATAATTTAGTCGTATAAAATTAGAAGTGGACAGTCTTTAACTGTGCTGCAATTTTTCATCTTTGCTATGAGTCAGAGTTGGAGCCGGTCCTGCATGGGTGTTAAATAGGTTGTCTTGCATGAGGGCTCCAGGCATGTCCCTGCAAGTCACAGAGTACAACCAACATATTTAAGATTAGTGGTGATTCTATCTTTTGTCAGATTGTTTTTCTTTCAACCCAGAGACTTTTCTGAGGGCGGGGTTGTTGTTGTCTAGTTATGTTTCAGCTTAAGAATGTAAGGTCCACTTGTTGTTCTCACCCCTCCCCTGTGAGGGCGCAGCAGGCCTGGATGTGCCACTGGTGGTCTTTAACCGAGGTCAGCTGGAGACTCTGGGAGATCTCAGCCACAGACATGCAGCCTTTCACATCCTGCTTGTTGGCGAAGATCAAAAGTCCTGCCTTTCTCAAGTCCTGGAGGACAGTGAGAGGAGAAGGAAATGTAACAGATACTCTGACATAAATTCTGCATATCCGTTAAAAGATTTGTTGAGAAAGAATTCTTATTAACACATGAAAGCTCAAACAGTTTTGACTGAATACATTTGATTCTGTAGCATTTATTATTACTCAACCTTTTCAAATGTCCTGCTTCTGCTCGGAACTCAGGGCCAGAGTCTGAATTAAATACTTTTCATACACATCTACTGTTAATCTACTGTTACACCAACTGTGTTACGTCGCGGCTCTGATCCGTCTTTGCTCTGTGAACCTTACTCCGTCAACTCCGGATGCGTTTCCAGGGCAGTACCGCTCTGGGCCATCAGTCACGAGACCGACAAGTTACTGCAGTGAAAACACGTACAATCGCGCAAAACGTATGTATGTGTCATAAATCCAGGACGAAACAGTAGTGTCTCCAGGTGGAGAAGCAGAGGAGAGTTAGACTTGCTTTTGTTTTATAGTGTGAAATTTGTTTTATTCTGTTTCTGTGTTCAGATTCCAGCCCCCTTGATGGATTCTGTGCGAAATTGCTGCATTTCTACTCCGGTATTTGCCAAAAAAATAGAAGCTCTGTGAATCTTTGACGCAGCACTCCAGACGGCCTGAGCTGGGACAGAGGGGTGACGCAACGCAGCGCAGTCAGTGGGGGTTGACATTGATGCACTGTTAATGTCCTGAAATTGACGGCGTTGTTGTAAAACCCCAAAACACACAAAGTTATTAAAATATACATTCCTAAAGGAAAGGAATGAATGCATCCATGTTCTAATGACCCTTTATGATGATTAATGATTAACCCTGAATTAACATTGACATTTAAAGTACTTACTTCGTGTGCCAGCATTCTGTAGAGCTCCTCTTTGGTCACTGAGATTCTCTCTCTGTCCGTGCTGTCCACCACCACAATTACAAACTAGAAAAAAACAAAAACAAAGAATGAAACAGCTGCATTTTTGACACACATCGCTTTCATTTGTTTATTCAGTCACTGGTACACCTCCAAAATGTACGGTAGTAGATTTAAATATTGTTACAGAGCCTGGAACCATCAAATCTAATTCTTTACAGTCAGAAATGTATATCCAACAAGAAAAAACACAACTAAGATCAAGACACGATCATGTCAGCAATGAACAAATGCAGATGAACTGTGACTGGAGGCAGACCTACAAGGGTAATTTATTTATTTATTAACTCTTTGAATACAAACCCTCATAATCATCGATTACCTCTGTGTTTGTGTAGTACGTATTCCAAGAGGACCTGAGGGACTCCTGGCCCCCAATGTCCCACATCAGGAAATGGGTGTTGTTGACCACAATCTCTTCCACATTGCTCCCGATCGTAGGCGAGGTGTGTACCACCTCATTCATCGAGCTGTTTAAGAAAAGGGCAAAAAGGCCTTTTTTTTATGGATAGATAAACGTGTGAGGATTCAAGGACAGTTTGGGCACTCACAATTGGTAGAGAATGGTGGTCTTGCCAGCGTTGTCCAGGCCCACAATAATAACTTTGTGCTCTGAAAAACAAAAAACAAAAAAGATTTCCAGAACTTGACATCAATGCTTGATGGACGTTGTTACTCGTGATTTTATGCCTGCCACAGCTAGTTGATTTTTGTGGTTGATTAATGGTTTTGTTTGTTTCCAGGTCTTTGTCAATTCAACCACATGCACACAGAGGAATTGAAAGGCTGTTCCTCACTGTCCTATGGTGACAAAGTAAAACTGTATAAGACATGACATTAGAATGCATCAGTTGAAGTTCTCTGTATGTTATGTAGTGCAAATACAGATAAATAGACGTAATACAGTCTTAGCAGCATGATGCATTGTTTTTGTTTAAAAAGTAATTTAATTCAAAGTTTTAGGTTAATGATTTCCAGCAACTGTCAATACAATTGACAGGTCATCATTTTATGTTGTTGAAGGGTTTGCAGCACAAAACATGTATCAGGGAAACATGAAGGAAACCTCAGTTGCAGCTACAGAGGAGGGATTGGTTGCTCTGTAGAGAAAACCAGCCGTCTGTTTCTGTAATATCCGGTTGAAATGCCAGTCATACACTCATGAAAACACAATTTGATCACCTAAGAAGATATAATGTTATTTGGTTATCAGGATGATCCCAGCTTTGGACCTTCATGGCTTTCATGAGAAGTCTTCAGTACATTAATTCATCATTTATATGTCTCAGCTCCGTCATGATTGGACATAATTGACTTGTATTGGCTTTTTACAGACAAACCGATGACAGCAGCAATTAACTTATATCTGTGTTTATTCACATCTCAGGATCAATGATTGTTTGTCAATAATGATTAAAACAATCAAACAAGAGAATAAAAATATAGGAGTGATTATATTATGATATAAAGTCAAAGTCAACTTTATTGTCAAATGTACTGTATATGTGTGATATACAACACAGACTAACTAAATTAACTAAATTCAGTTTACTATTCAGTGAGCTGACTGACAGCAGATACAATGAAAACTCTATTTTGTCATTGTGGTGTTTCCTGACAGCAGACTATGTCGCATGACCTCTTAGTGAGACTGAAGACTGACAAAGGCATTTTCTGTTCAACATGGTCAGGTGTGAATGGATGCTGAATTACTACACACATTCCTGTCAACACTGATGATCACGTGGTTCTACTAACACCACACCACATACACTAACGTTTAGTTAGTGTACGCAGACTAACACAGTGTTCAGGTGAGCAGCCAGTTCCTGTCAGGACCAGAAGTCAGGACTCAGGTTGCAGAGGTTGTTATCTTTTCAATCATTCAACATCCCCGGCCTCGGATCGATTTCATCCAACAGCTAACTTCAATAATGAATAATCGACAAGCAAGCACGTCATTATTACATCTACATTCATCACCTGTGAAAGGTGACAACAGTAAAACACACAGTGGTCATACACTGACAGATGTCTGTGTGATAGGGGCCTCTCCTGAGCACCGAGAGCACTGAGCTCGTTATCGACAGGTTTGAGAGAACAGCACGATGCCATTCTTACCTTGGTGATTAAAAAGCCGCCATAACTTCGTAAAAAGTATTCCCATGGCTGACGTTGAGGTTGTGAGGTGACGCCAGCTTGTAACAATCCGCTGAAACTTGGCGAGCTAGCGTAGATGCTATTGTAGATAGCTAGCTAAAGAGATGAGGTGCCAAGACGTTCCCTTGCTACCGCCATACTTGACATAGAACCGTACAAACGTAAAGAGTCAATTTCTGTTAAGTTCTCCCCCATATGGTACTAAATATACGCGCAGTCGTTCATTTATTGCCAGAAACAAGGGCGTAGTGCTAACTTGAAGGCTGGTTAGTACCAGCTGGGGCGCGCTGCAGTGGACCGAGCTAGCTGTCAACTCAGCGCAAGCGTACTTTACTCGCTCCTGCTCAGTGTTGCCAGCTGGGAAATGTAGTCAGTTGACAGAGCACCTGTCAACGTCTACGTCATAACTTGTTTTAGATGCGCAACGTCACACGACCGATGACGCACAACATAATAATAATAATAATAATGTTATTTTTATACCTGTACATGTATTTCATGGTATTCGTGTTTTTTGTTTTTTCATTTTGCTAGACATTGCACATTCATAAGAAGACATTATTTATCTCGTATAAGTAATAAAAACCGCCTATGTGAAACCGCCTATGTTATCAAGAATGCATGATAAACTGGATTAATTGAAATATATAGACACTGTTGTTTTGGTGTATGTTGCTTTTCCAAAAGTAGGTGGAGTAGAGAGAGAGAGAGAGGTGTAGTAGAGAGAGAGAGAGAAAAAAAATGTGCTTGTATGTGTGTGTGTTTGAACAGAAAATAACAGTACAACAGAATAAGGGCAGTTTATTTCATTAAAGTTGTAGAACAACAGTGCACACAAACGTCTAATCAATGCATCATTCTCTCACAGGCAGTATTTCATCTTTAAAATCCTTGCTGCTGCTCCAGTTTTGAAACTACATGAGTAAAAGCTACTATGTATGGCAATATCTTGGAGAGGTCCCCATCTTTTTCCTGAAGCACAAGGAGATTTGTCCCATGAAACTTGAGATGTGTAACAACTTACATGGATACTGTTTTCCTGCGTTTACCTGTGACTATAACTGAATTCTTCTGATATACTAGTTTTGCCAGCATGCTGTCAGATCACTCATGAGGCGTTGTTTAACTAGAAACAAATTCAATACAGCTCAAAATATGGAAGAATGATGCCAGTTTCATTGCTACTCTCAAAAATAACAGTGGTAAGGCAAATAAAGTGAGATGGAGGGTTACCGTTTTTAGGAAAGTATACAAAGCCATGAAAGGAGGGACTTAGAGGTCATCAGTTTCCTTCTTCCTTCACTTATGTATTTACACATAGGTATCAAGGTATCAATGTCTAGAACATCACTATCATGGCTTAATGTCCTGCCATGTGGACAAACATGCTGGTGCGACCATTCTGGTGGAGATTCCTCTGCAGCACAATCTATCCATCTTTATATTAACAAAATACTCAAATACCTTCTTAACTATCAAAATCTGATTCATCAGAGGGCTGAGAGTGACCTGTCATTCCTGAGGTTTGCACCGTATGCATTAGGACAGCTGATAACAAACATGGGGTGCAGGGACCAATGACCCCTGAACAGAAAACCACCAAAAAATGAATGTATTATGTCAAGGATGATGGTGAAGAAACCTTATTAGGAATAGTAAAAGATGCATTGCACTCCCCTCTAACAAGATCCTGGATGCGTGCAAATAGATTCTGTGCTGATCATCACCACTGCTTAACGCAGGCAGCAGCTTCATTAGGGACGCCTGCATGCTACAGTAAGAGGTGAGGTGGCTGAGGGGATCCAGATGAGTCTGTGTATCAGACACAAGTCACATCTGGAGCTTATATTCAAACCAGCTTCAGCCTCTTCTTTACGAACGTCATCTTGTGCTACATTCACATCCGCTCCGTTGTTTTCATCAAACCCATGAGCAGGAATCCTTAAAGTACAACCGCACATGTGGCAGGAGGCGTGGCCAAAGCTATGATGAGGTACTACACATCGATGGAAAAAAATGAGTGTAGTACTCGACTCTGCGTTCGGCAGCTGGCTGGAGGAGCAGGTTCACAGACAGGCCCGTGGTTTCTTCACAGCCGGTGCCTGGAGTCCTGGCTGTAGCCACCTGGGGATCCGCGGTTGCGGTGAGGCTTATAAGAGTCCTGGTAGGGGTCCTGGTATTCCTCCTCCACCAGAGGCGAGTGGTCCCGGCTGTGCTGTGAACTCGAGGAGAGGCGGCTGCGATTCTTTCGCGCCTGTTCGTTATGGTAGTTCTCATCAGCAGGCATCAGGCTGCGTCGCTCAACAGGTGAATGGTCTGATGTCGTGTGGTTGCTGTTGCGGTTTCTTTGGGCCTGTTGGACAGAGACAACCAATTTATTCCTTTATTACCCATACCCAATAGAGGCAGGACAGCACAGAACTCCACGGTTGATTTGATATAAAACATGGTGCACATAGTTGGACCAGACCTGAGCCATAGCTGTAGTAGGGACTTTCTGGTACTTTCTCTTGTTAAAACTGTCATAAGAGGCTACTCATTCTGGATGAAACAACAACTCCTTCTGCAGTCTGTACTGTTATTTGATTACTATACAAAACCACCGATTAGGGCATGGAGGCAAGTCTGTGTTGTTATCTGTAAACCGGTAGTCATGTCAATTTGGTGATTGTCCTTTAAGTCTATGCTCAGACAGCTACTTTAAACTCAGTACATGTCCAACCTCTTTGACACCACAAACAAAATATGAACATCACTATCTTCTGACCGACTGTTGTCTGTCCAATCAATATCCTTCATTTAACCAGGTACAGAAGTCATTGAACTTTAAAACTTTAGGCGTCTCACAGGTGAATCATTGTCTCAGTTTTTCACTGGTCCGCAAGTATTGCCATGGTAACCTGTAAACCACCCAGCAGATAAGATTCCGCTGCCCATTGGATTTCAACATGTCTCATCTACAGTACGGTACAATCAGCACGTTTAGTCAAACATAACACTGACTTGGTTTAATTTCAACAAATTCAGCGTCTGTTGGTCATCTTTGAGTTTGGCTCCCTCAGGAGGGCTAGTTAGTCATAAAATTCCCGTTTCCTCATGTCTGAATGAAAGCTCAAAGGCACTTTTATAAACCAGAGAAATGGAGTTGTTATGCTGTTATACATTTGTATCTTGTTTTTCTGCCTAAGCACTTGTTTTTTTCTTTTAACCTTGATATACAAACAAACAAACAAACATTAAATAGGATTGCCTCTTTGCTGTGGAAGAATTCTGTGAAGTCTTTCTGACTTTACAACACTCCTGCAGGGTAATGAAGCTCATCATCACTGATTGTTGATCATTTGCAGCAACAAATAAAACATAACACTGTGTTGTGTTGTGTGTTTTGATAGCAGAGGGTTTTTATGCTGCAGGAAATGGTTTATTAATGAAATCTGGCCTGAGTACAGCTTCCCTTTCTGTTGGACATGTGATTGGAAAATTAGAAATCCTGCCTGATATGTTCCAATAATGTGTAAAACACTTCACAGGTTACTGGACCACAAAGTGAGTTTGTCTTTTCTTCACCTGAATGGCAGCGGGATAAGGCGAGAGCGCAGTGGAACCCAGATTGCGACCCAGCAGTGGGTTGAGCGGTGTGCTAAGAGAGGTGTGTGTAGCACGCCAGTACGCCTCCAGGTACTCTGCCAGGTGTTCACACGCATCCTCCAGCTGGTTCTCATCCAGAATGATATCAAACATCTCCTGAGGTGGGAGAGGATGACAGATTTTACCCAGCAGAGCGGTTGCTAGCAGTTTGTTTCGTGATAAAAACGGCGGTGAACAGCTGTTCCGTGCCTCAATTTAAAGGAGTTTTATTCAAAGTTTACTTACAGAAGGACACTGGGATAGTTTTTCTGCTGCCACAAGCTGCACGTTCAAGTGTTTGCTTTGAGATTTCCCTCGAGATTTGATCAGTCGCTGGAGGACCTGCAGGATGCATAAATGAGAAAAAAGTCAATCTAGCATTCAGTAGTACTTAGACGTATCTGCCACACAGTTCATTAGAATATTCTTTTTTTTTGCATTTTCACGTTACTTGCATGCACCATTTGCTAACAGAAAACTGCACATTCATATCAATGAGAGATGAAATAGCCACTCCACTCTCTCATGGCTGCTATCATCAAAGCAGTGAGGAGATTTTTACTTTGACATGAAGAGTTTGTCTCATCTTCCACTTACCTATCTAAATTCAAGTGCTTCACAACTTAATATTGCCTGACGCAACACTGAAGGACAACATACCTGTTTTCAGTGAGGTCATTTGATTTTCAATTAAGCTATGGAGAAGTGCACTTCGACGCAAACCAGTGCAGAACAAAGGTCAATTCTTCTGTGATGCAAATCCATGACTGAAACCATCGCATATATATCAAAAATATGACTGAATTCTGAACATTTATGCATAAACCTCTAATGCACAGTATTTATATTTCCAGGGTAATTACTTGATTTAGTCCACACGTGTGTGTGTGTATTTCCTGAACAGCCAAAATCGTCACACATGTATGTCTCAAACAGGCACGTCGGAAAGGGACAATGAAGTCCAAAGTGACTGAAGAAAAAACACACCGGCCAACTTCCAGAATGAAGCATTTATTGCTGCGACGTTTCAAGCTAAATTAAATATATATTTACAAAATGAAAAAAAATCTCAATTCTGGAAGTTGTTCAGTGGACAGGAAAATGTTAATTCTTCCGTATGTATGTCTGAAAATATTAACAAAATGTGAAAATCTTCGTCTTACAATGAACAAAAAGCTCCATACCATCTGCCATATGCAAAGTTGGAAGACAAGATGTCCTGAACATTTGACATTTGACCCATCCCACAGCATCAGACCCTGGTGTAACAGGCTTCCTCTCACTGCCTGGATGCTTTATTTCATTTTAAAGTGTAAAGTCACTCCAGCTGAATCATGGTAAACCTCAAGGAACCATCTGCAGCCTCGTGACTATTTATCCATCTTACCTTCGGCGAGGACACTTTGACGTGGATGATGATGGGTGCTAATGAAGTCTTAATGAGCTGAGCTGGATGGTTAATGGTGTCAGCGTCAAGCACTACCAGCTGTAATGACCTGGCCAGCTCAAAGATCCGTTCAATCTCGCTCTGGACCTCCGCTACAAGAAGACACACACATGTCCGTGAATAAAATGGATCCAGAAACTTCTGGCACACACAGAACGTCTCGTGGACAGGACGTGCACATCATTGAGTGAGACAGTTCCTGCAGGGCTTTACCGAGGCTGGAGCGGGTGTTGGACCTCTCAATGATGGCCCTCTTACTGGGGTTGTTGAGTACTGACCTCTTGGCCAATGATATGTCAGCAGTTACCCTTGTGATGGATATCCTGCAACAACACGACACATGATGAACCATGATGACCTACTGTGTAAAAAGACGCTGTTTAATCAGCTCACCTGCCATCGAACCTGTGCTTCAGGAAGTCAAACAGCGCCTTCTGCATCATGTCTGTCACCTAAAAAGAAATAAGAAGGGGAATGATAGTGTATATACTACACTGAATTACACACTCCATCAGACAACTGAAGGACTGAGTGCTGCATTAAATACGTCAAATAGTTAGATACTGTGAATACATTGAAACAAACACAGGCTTTGTGTTTGACTGTAACAGGTGGAACATACCTTTTCCCTCTTGGATCACACATATAACCATGTAGTGGTGGTGTGTAGATTTTCCAGCCAAGTGTATTTACATGGAAGCACATTGTCATGACTTGGGGGAAAGACAGTGCAGTCTGT
>JBBMJM010113011.1:0-15819 GCA_037832705.1 Centriscus cristatus
AAATGAAATATAATCAGGACAATTTGATGTGAATAATTGCAATCAAGACCCCTGTTGTATTTTGAGAAAACTTACGAAGTCAGAAATTCTGCTGATTAAGTGCAAACTGAAATTCCTTCACTTCATTTGCATCAGTAAGCAGCTATTATCTCCTTACGTCCGTCCTCTTTGGCGTTAACACGAGGCAGCTTGAGGTAACTGCTCACAGTGATGCAATTATTCCGCCAGCTCCCACTGATGACAAAACCTCCAGCGGGCATGTGATGACAAAGAGCTGATGCATGGACTATCTCGATGCTGATTGGCCGGTCCCCTGCAGTCCCTTAACACAGAGACGCTTTTTATTAAAACCCAAGTCACTGCCCCCTGAGAGAAAAGGCTTCAGACCCGCTGCCCACACTGTGCTCCAGTGACGAATGATGCCGCCACCAACCATGGCCAACCAGACTCAACATTCATTTAGGCTTGTCCACAGGCAAATGGAGGACATGACACTTTCTGATTACACTATATTGACTCCTTCCGCTTAGCCTGGAGAGACGGCATCCAAAGAGGTCACTATAACAAAACGCAGGCCTTCGGGGTCCTAGCAGCAAGAGGAGAAACAGTTCATTAGCCCATCGGGAATGGGAACAAAATGTTTAACCGTCTCTGCCTGCTGGAGGTTAATAATTAGGAGCAGTTACACATTCAGGCTTGTTACCTCCACCGACCAGTTTGCAACCACACTCTGGAACATATGTGGGGAAGAATTTAAAGCAATTCATTCAACGTACCCTTTGGCGATGACTAATGATCAGAACAATATGATGTAAGAGTAAAGCTGACCTTTTGTCCTTTTAAATCAAATGTTGTCATTTCATCATTTTTACCATTAAACATTTATGGTCGCTCGGTCGCAATCAGCGTATGAATTGTTAAGTTCAATTTTCATGAGGTCGCAGAAAACTTCGGACCACCAAATTTCATCAGTATATTTTAAAGGGCAAATAAAAGGTTACGCCATAGTTGAAGAGTTTCACTTCAGGCACTTCTATGATAACATGTTCACAAGAGTGAGACCAAAGTAACGCCTCTGGCCACGTCAGCCATAGTCGTAAAGGCAGAACACCCAGCTACCTACATCACCGCCTCCACGAGCAGGTGCTTATTTTCTAAATGTTGCTAATCTGTGGCTGTTTTCTTCCTGAGAAATGCCTCTGACCTCCACGAGTTCTAATCATGACTCCAACTTTCACGTCAAATTACATTTGAATTTACTGCCTGAACAGAGACAATTAGCAGGATTCCTGTGGGGAAACGCTGCTAAAAGAGGCTTTCAGCATGGTTACAAATAAATACACGTCAGAACTCATGAGAAATGAGCATTTCCTTTATATTCAATGTAGCCGAGCCCATGCTGAGTCCCAGGGAGGACTGTTGTGATTGTCCTTGGGATGTCTTTGGAGGGAAACTAGGCCCTTATAGCTTATAGGAGCTATCCGTCACACGTGTGCTGTAATAAAAAAGCACCTTACACATCTATAACCACTCAGCCAGTCTTAACACACTGTAGGAGGCATGAAGGGGTCTGTAACGGTGGGTTTTGGAAGGACCCAGAGGGGCCTCTGGGTGCCCCCTCGTCACACCACCTTTGATTGCTGCATATCTAACCTTCCGACCTGTGATGCTTTGATCGAGCTGAGCTCTAAGATGCTGGATGGGTGAACTTATTCGCCGCTGTCTATGTATTTCGTTTCATCACACCCCGGCACTAAATTATAGATTATGTTGTGCACGTGTGTCTGTGTGCATGCATGTGACTGGAGGGAGAGAGGGAGAGAGAGAGCATGAGTTGTTTCTTGACCGATTTTAAACGCAGGCAAGTCGATTTTATTCACATTCGATACCCAAGTCGTCCTGGAGACAATTTTCATGGTGCACAAGGAAAAACAACAGCAACAACAGGGCACAGAAATAAGACAATAATACAAGTTAATGTTTCACAGTTCTTAGCTTGGATTGGATGGATGGAGCCAGAGCGATCCAACTTCTTCAAGGTTTTTGACTGGGTCAGAAGATCTAAGAAGCCTCTGTTCAGTTATTCATCAATGTGCAGTGGAATTTTCAAGTTGATCCTGTGAGGAGCTGGTGGCTCATACACTCATTTGAGATCCAGTGTAAATATATATATATATATATATATATATATTGCTCTTTGCCCCAGCACTCAGGATTGATTGAGGAGTACTTGAGACAATTTATTGGAAATCCTGAGGACTTAATGGTGATTTCAAGTCTATATACAGTCGTTGCAGCCCTTCAGCCCTGAGAAATGTCCTGTTATATTGCAATCTGTTCAAAAATGAGCTATCGTTTCTGGGGCCAGCAGCACCGTTCAAACAGGAGTCAAGTATGACCACACCAGTGTGTAACGATAACTGCTAAGACCAATAAACCATCTCTGTGAAACCCTCGAGTCATCATCCTCCACTTATGAACTTACTAGCTGCAAACGGAATGTGGATTTCCGTATATGTTTTCCCATGGAAATGGAATTGAGTTTATCCGGGCAAATATTTCACTTCAGCTCTGCCAGCTGGTAAACTGAGAGAGACGCATTACAGATGGATGTTCCAGCTAAAATCTGCCTCTCATCAGCTCTGTAAACCCCACAAACGACTGGCAGAGTCGAACCGTGATTTCAAACAGAATTCATAAGATTTCATCGACGTCTTATCACGGCTGCGAACAGAAATAAACACAAATGAATAATCAAGAGCTCATTAAATTTACATCTATGTGAGGCTCCGTTATCTGCAGATTGTCTTCACACACACGCACGCACGCACACACACAAACATGAATTTGACTCGTTAGACGACGTTAATGTCAAAGAGGCAGACAAGAGGAAGATCAAAAGTAAAACAAGTTGAGTAAATATGTAACAAACTCATGAAGATATTTCAGTGAGGAGGAACATCATTTTACATCTGGAATAGAAGGCGGAGCTAATCCCACCTCGGGCGACTTTCTCCATACCCCAGTGTGAATGCTAGCAGTAATTATTCAATCTCCACATTTAAAACCTCCCTTTTTTTTTCTTTTTTCTTTTTTTTTTATAAAGGGAATTCCAATGAATCGTGAGCTGGGATTCCCTTTGGTTTGTGTTTTGATACTGACAGTCGCTGGTATTACTAGTCCAGGAATGTGACTTGGCCTGCATTGGCGTGGCGTCAGCGGTAATGGGAGGGCTGCACAGGTCCGCGGTGGCGAGGAGGCAGTTGATCTGCCAGGCGAAGCTCCCAATTTTCCAGTCAATTTACGTTACAAGCCGCACATACGGCCACGAGCCTTGGGTAGCGACCAAAAGAATGAGGTTGTGGAATAGAAGCGTCCGGAATCCAGGAGGCCTGGACTCAGACATCGGCAGGGAAGCTTGTTCTCATTGAACGGAGTCGACTGCGACGGGTCGAGCATGTGATTGGGATGAGCTTCCTGTGTCTGAACAGTGGTCTGAATTTACCCAGGTGGAGCTGGATCGTTTTACTCGTATGTCTCAGTGAAACGCACAGACTGTGGGTCGACGAAACTGGTGGACAGAAAGGGATTATTTTTATTTCGCTAACTGTAGCCTGACTCAACCTCTCCACTCACATAATGGGGTTATGTGGAAAAAGGTCAATTATTTAGCAAAGTACTGTTATTTTTCCCTGAATGTGTTATCGTTCAAGTGCTCAGGTCGCTTTAGCGTTATCCCATGTTTGGCACCGATAACAGCAGACTGACTGTTCCCGTGTATTGCGCTGCGTGGCTGCGTACAGTACAGGGCGTTCGTGTTCTTCTATAATAATACGTTTTCAATATGACAAGGTCTCTCTCGCGGAATGCACATCTTATTATATGGTATCCAAGAAGAGCAAACACTGCGTTGCCAGTGAATAAGATGGAAATTTAACATCAAGGGAGATGCGGCCCTGGAAAGTGACTTTCTAAACAGATTATGTCCACTCAGCTGACACACACACACACGCAGTGTACACTTTGTGGTGTGATAGCGTATAATAAGTTGTTTAACAAAAACGTGACACGTTATTAAAGCGAGTTTTGTTCTTATGTACTTGTACTTGGGCCGTGTGGGGGTGGTATTTTAACCTCCAGTGACCCGTGTGCAACAAAATGCACAACGTAACACATTCATGTCATGGAAATACCACTCAGAATGCTGTTATATGCTCATGTCGGACCCTGGTCCTGATGCCATCTAACAAAGAGGAGATGTGCTCCCCTTTCACTGTTGGAAAAAGGCCTCATGAATAATTAATTGTGGATCATGCAGATGAGAGGCTGACTGCTTGATGACTTCTAGCAAAGTGAACAGATTATTCTCTGAGTCACCCTCCGTGAATTCGACAGTCTGAGCCCCGTCTCTCGCTGAAGGTCAACATGAGCAGCCGGCGTCGAAAAAAAAAAAAAAAAAAATTCTTAGATGTCTTCAAAGTATTGACCCTGACCTCCTCCACACAGCGCATGCAGAATCATGTTCCATGACAGGTCAAATGAGAACGAGTGACCTCGCAAAGTGAATTCAGATTAAATCAACGTGCGACATCTTACTGATAGAACCATCAGTTTTGCACAACACATAAGAAACAAGCAAACAAAAAACCCACACATCATAAACTGTAATAATGCACAACTCACAATTTTGCAATTAATCCTCGATAATTCATCTGAATTCACTAATCACAGGTTGTATGGTGAATTCAGTAGATGATTGTCATCTGAGTGCAGCTGTACATTGAGACTATTCAAGTCGCTTTATCCGAGCTAAGGAGGACGCTCTTTTATGCCGTGTTTAATTGTGTTCTGCCTCACGCAGTAATCTGGAATCATTTTCAATCACTCCTGTCGCGGCGTCGTCGGAGCGCTGCAGCCATTTTGAGTGAGGGTCTGGCATCTGTTGTGCAGAGATTAAGGAAGATCAGAAGATAGCACACGCTGTCAATCTCGCTTTCAAAAGCGAGTGGAATAAACCTTTGGCTCAATCAAGCTTGCACATCCACAATACATCCCGTCTCCTCCTCCTCTCCATCTTTCCACGCCTCGCCCCGCCACGACTCTCGACAGGCCCTAAAAAGCTGTGTCCGGGCGGGGAAGAAAAAAAAAACCTGTTTAACTCGAATGTTTCTGGAAAGGTCTCCTGTGCTCCATGCTGGGATAAGCCAGAATCCAGTCTTTGTTCACTTTCATTTCTTTACATTTGTCAAATTACAACGTCAACAATACTTATTCTGCAAATACCACTGTTGGTCGCTGGGTAAAAACACGTCCAATTAGCTTTGCAGGTAGCTGGCAGCTAACGTTAGTGATGGTTGATTAGCGCCACGTTAAATTCCACCATAATTGCATTTGCTAATGATTACCTCACAGTGAGGCGCGTGTTCGCCTGTCAAAGCGTGGCGCATTTTAATTATTTTCACTTGTTTGGTACAAAAGCAAATTGTCTTTTGATTGACACGTCGCACAGGGGGGCAGCGACCATGAAGCTGCCATGGATCAGTGTCCTGCTTAAGGATCGTTAAGCAGGGGTGAAAGGCTCCCAAACGCAGACGCTTTAGCTGGCGCCTCCAGTCGAGGGGCGTTTGTTGCTTTCACCGTGGCGCCCTGCCACCTCTCTGCATCATGGTCGAATGCAGTGGCTTAAATCTTGCAGCTTATCCTGCTGGTGTGTTGGAAGAGAGGTCCAGGTTGTATTCAGTGAAGTTGCAAATATGTAAAGAAATCCTGGTTCTAATGAAACAGGTCCTGCAGCAGTCTGATCCAAAAATCAAATCATATGTATTTTATCGCACTGAAAGACACAAAATACTTGAATGGATTATTGTTCCTGTTCATAAAAATGATTGTTGATTCAACGACATCTCAGTCACAGCGGCTGAAGTTCCCCAAATGGCAGTGAGGTTGTGTAAATTGAGCGAGATTAAATTATTATTATTATTATTATTCCAATTAAACAGCTTTTATGCCTGCAGCATACCGTAGAACATTTAGTTATTCAATTTATTTAGAACTGACAGGTAAATACGGGACACTGACTGCCTGCACACAAAGAAAAGAGATAGGTACTTTAATATTTAATGATTTATTTGCATCGGTGGAGCAGGATGGAAAATATCACATTTTGTATGCAAGTAATTTCAAACTAGGCTTAATACTATGGAACACGACGAATGTGTGGCCTCACAAGAGGTGTGTGAAGAGTGCTTCACGCACCTCTTGTCATTTGCAGTGTTCTTTCCCATTGTAGCTGGAGTGTTTTTATTTTATTATTATTCCTTAAATGATTATAGAAAGGGTTGTTTAATCTAATGTCTTTGTCTGGACCTTTTATTCATTAGTGCATTATTCATCTGGGCTTTTCATGCATTTCTTAACAGAATCGGTGCTTCAAATCGTACCTGTTTTATAATATTATAGTAATAGTCAGTCACAGTGAGTCACATCCTTGACTCAAAACCTCAAAAATAAAAATAATAGCAACAGAAATAAAAAAACTTTTTTGAATGAATCCAATACTAGTCTACTATGTACTTATCTACTGGGGATACCGGGCACATGAAAGAACCAGACGGTGTTTATTGCTCAGGACGGTCCACACGTTCACAGTTTTCTCACACAATCTTTCGGACAATGACAGCGGTTCACGTGTCGTGCGCTGCACGGCCCCTGCGGCTCATGTCTCGTTAGGTTCAAGGGTGCAGCGAATGTGTGGAGTGGAGCTCCTGACTTCTCATTTCATTTGACTCACGGTGGCACCTTGAATGTCACGCTGTAGGAAATGGTTCCAGCTGGCACATGACTTTCTGTCTACGTAGAAAATATTGTTGTTTTTTTGAGAGGCTGTTCTATCTATCTTTTCTGATATGATCTGGTTTAAATGTTGGAACCAGTGACCCACTGACTGAGCGAATCGGCAGCAAAACTGCAATTTCATTTCCAATATTACAGCCCGCCTCTCGAACAAATAACACGCTGAACTTTTACATGCTAAATCTGACCATTTCTATGAGTGCATGTCAGAGGAGCAACTGAAAAAAAAAATACACTCGTCACTTCGGAAATTTTTTTGAAAACATTCACACAGACAACAGGCTGAGTGGAAAAAAAAACGGGACGTTTCAGTCTGGCAGCAGCAGCATATTGCTCGCACAGTTCATAGTCATCTTAGTTATAAATGACTCACCAAGGACGAGTCAGTCAACAAACAACCATTTGGACGTGTTGGGCCACGAACTTGTTTTCGGCACAAAGGAAATTTCCAGTGATCAGTACGACGGTGAATGTGTCATGTACTAACAGCGGATTACACTAGATGGACAAATGTATTTTGTAGCTGAAGCATCAGCGGCTCTCGTCTGACATGACGGGTGTCAGTGACCAGCCTGCACCTATGTGCTATAGGAGCTGTTTTTCCCCATCCTCTTACTCCTCCTTCACTCAGTGAACTATAAATCAATAGAGGTGCGCCATTACAGAGGATGTTCCGATCAGATAAAAGCAGGATGGAGAACAGACGAGGAGAGAGCAGGGAAGAAGTGTGGGTTGGCAGGGAGGGGGTCAGCTGTGTAGGTTTGTTACAGCACGATAACGCCACTTCACTTTATTCACTGCAGCTTCTCTGATCAACTGTGAGAGATGTGTGAAAGGCAGGTGGGGATTCAGCAGCAATGCAAGACCATGGCTGCATCACAGCACCTGTGACAACAGCAGTGGACGTGGGTGGCCCAGTGGTCCGCTTCTTCCCCTTCATATGGAATATATCATCTTCAAAGAAACACACCTGTAGCACATCGGAAATCGAACACACACACACACAAAACGGAATCTCACACGTAGTTTTTGTGATGATTCAAACTCCAACGTACATGTGGTCAACAGGCACCATTATGCTGATGGTTACCTGGGTACTGAGGTTACGTCTTTACAGCCGTTTGCAGTGAATATATAAAGACCTCGGCCGCCATGTGCACTCTCTGGGCGCTGTATTTGTCACTGGCTTTTAAATCTTCTTCAATAAATCATGACGTCCACTGATGCTCCCATTTGGAGCAAATGCACTTCAGGGCGTGGCTCAATTGAGATTGACAAGTTGTTACCATGGTGACACACTCGCATCCAAACCAAAGTCCTCCATGCCAATATGAACGCTTCATAAATCATTAAATGCTCCAGTTTCCTTACACCATCAAACCAGACCTGAATATTAGAACGTTTATACTCATGACAGTAAGACTTGACGCACTTGAATTAATTTGATTTTTTGATTGATTTCTATTCCTCTGGTCTTACAGTGGGTTTTTCTTTTTGTTTTTCTTTGTAATTCGCGGCACATTTGTTGGGGAAAAATACTAAAAGTGTAATGATCGGCTCAAAATACAATGGACTTTGTCAACATCACTCATCATTAGTATGATAATTGTATATTTATACATAATAAAACAGCCACATGTTGACAGATCAGAAGTAAAGGCCACAGGCGGATTAAGACCTTGGCTGCAATTTGACCATTTTCACTCTCTCTCCTATGGAAATACCATTATGGATCGACGATGAAAGGTCAAGCCATCGCTAGTATGAAGAGCAATCATTCAGCAACAATTCAGAGATTTAAACAAGCTTACCATGCGCTCAGATACTCACCTCTTTGACAAATTTGATGTATTTATTCACTGTCAGCCTGCCAATTTTAGAGGACGTGGGAAATGCTGGTGTACAGTGTCATGAGGAGCACAGCGCCCCTATTTTTATTCCAATCCACATCTGCTGCTAATATGACTAATTAATGAAGGTAATGAGATTGTACACTCAACTGGGAAGTGGGAACGTTCTGGCTCGGAGAAAATACCAAACACCTGTCAAGCCGGGGTAATTCCCCAAAGAAAGTGAGAGGTTGTCAAGAATTCCGAGAAAGTCGGTATCACCTGACAACCACTGAGCAGCCGAGTCAGTTGAATGCACTTCAGGAAAAGATCACACATTTCAGTGGCTGAGTTTAACTGTGAAGTTTGTCACATTGTGTGTGTGTGTGTTCTGACTACAGAAATGGGACATGTTTCCTGCTGCCTGTTTGTTGTCATGTGAACACTCTAAAACTAGGAAGTGGGACATTTCCAAATGGGAACGTTTCCAATTCCCAGCTGCCTCAGTGCACCGAGACCTGTGCTTGGAGCCACATTCCAGCTGAACTGGCAGAAGAGGAAGGACAGCTGCCCATTCTCCATTCCCCATTAGTACTGATTGTGTTATAGGTCTGGAAATCCAGTCGTTGCCCTCCGTGCATGTTTACAATTAGCATTCTGGAGCTTGGCTGGTTTGTGTTCTAGCCTTTTAATCAACTTGGATCCAATTACACCTGGGACATCAGTTAAATCCATTCAATAATAAATGTCTAATGGAGAAAAATTTAGCGAGTTCAAGTGATTATTACAGCTTGTAATCCAGTGCTGGCATTCCCCAGAGTGTTGCATAGCTTCACTGGCTGCTGTCATCCACAACATATATGCATGACATTTCTATATAGTTTCATCAACATTGCAACTTAACCAGCAATTCATTTTATATCCAAGAACCTCATCATTAGAATTCACAGCCGTGTGTGTATGTTTGTTCAAGACAGAATCGGTTTCTGTGAAACGATTCAAGACACTTGTTCCAAGTAAGACCTCCATTCAAAGTGGTGTATACGGTGCAGAAAGGCATCTAGAATAGGGGGCTGTGAGTTGTTCTGCCTGTGGTGTGGCAGCAGAGGTAGTAAAAAAAAGGCAGAACACACTCAAACACACATTCCACCGACATAAACAATACGACGGAACAGAGTGACATGATTTGACAAAGTGCTATGTGTGACGAACCAGGTGGACTGCCAATACTGGAGTCAACAAACTCGGCGGATAGTGTGCGTCACACGAAATGCGTGAAACATCACACTTCTGTCTCTTTCCAGCGACGCTGGATGCTGAGGAGAGGAACACACAGGGGAGGTGTAGGGCTGCTTCTGTGTGAACCAGCAGTGGCAGCAAAAAGACAAATCCTCAGTGTGATTGTTGCAGATTGTAAAAGCGACTTTAGTCATGGTTTAAGATATGTGAAAGACTGAAGTGTAACGACATAATGAATTCACTGGTGTCTAAATGTATCTCTACATGGAATAGCTCCATTAGCGTCGTAGGAAAGGTGTACAAATGCAGCGGAGAGCTGCTCCATCAAACATTCATTACAAACACAGCTCTCTCTAATAGATTAATCCTTCTCATTTCTACCCAGTCTTTCTCCATAATAAACGAAAGCAAACACACTTCTCAATAGCTGTGATTTTAAAAGCCTTGCTCAAAAGAATCAATGTATGGGCTTTAATTTGTCATGAGCATGCAATGTCTTGCATGATGAGTCTGATTCAATATACTTGAGCATCTGACTGTAAAATATTACACTGTCCAGAACTACAGTATATACGTGATTTTAATGCTCATTAAACATGACTTGTAGTTTTCCTCATGTTTCTATTAAAGTGAATTGATATCAGAGCGCTATGGAGGATGTCAATCCCTGACATGGTCTTCATTTAGTGCTGTGCATATACCCTAATACTGCAAAATGGAGACAAATGAACAGTGACAGGGGGACAATTACCATTGCTGTGCCAAATGGCCATATTAAAATGATAACTACTTATAATTGAGACATCAGGAAAACTATGCATGACATTCCAACATTGATCATTTTGCACATCTCTGCGTTAATAAGATCAAAGATATTGACATTACGCTCAGGATCCGCACAGATCCTCGCCACCCACAATCTGCAGACAACGGCGGCCATTCGTCTTTGGATCAGCGGCGGTGGAATTAGGAAGAAATCCAGGGTGGCAGGAATGGCAGAGGCTCAGAGATGATGTGTGCCCTGTCCCTGGAGGTGTGGGAGGCTAAGTGGCTGTGTGGGCGCTCACAAGTTCAAATGCAGAGAAGTAGCTCAGAATGGAAATGCAGCGTAATGGATATGATTTGCAGGGCCACTCCCCAGCTGGAGTTCAGCCTCAGAGCACACAGAGAAACGAGCGATAGAAACTCAGAATCCACAGTCTTATTATGTGAGATGAAGTTTAATTAGAAGTCTATTCAGCCGATCCAGCTTCATCCAGTTGATGAAACAGCAAATGTGTTTTTGGCTAGCGTGCACTAACTAGCATGGTATAGCTGTAGCTAACTACTCATCAAAGACATCATCCATTTAAATATAATCTATGTAGCGTGTATTTTTTCTCTCTCTAAGCCTGTTCCGAACCCCCCAAAAAGGTCATTACGACCACAACACCAACATTAACGCAACATGATCTAGCTAACATAAACTCTCATAGGCGGAGGAGGCTGAGGAGACTAGTTAAGAAACGTCAGCCCCAGTACGTCAGGACTGCAGCTTCACTTACCCCTTAATCTTATCGGTACAGCTTGTTGTAAAACCGCAATGATAAAACTGAAGTCATTAGGCGATGTAAGGTCTCGTCTATAGACTAAAGCTAATGTGTGCCTTTTGAAAAAACACTTTCTACTATGTCACCAGCAGATATCCCTGTCTAGAATGATGAAGCTAGGAGCACAGCCTAATATATTATCAGCCATCCCTCTGGAGAAATAATCCCATTTCAAAGGGGCATCTGAGAGCATATGTTTATAATAAGTCATCTAAGACCATTAGGAATGGGTCAGCACGGGTGATCAAAAGAAAACGGAATGAAATAACGGCTAAATCTATTTAAGATATTAACCATGCAAACACATAAAGGCCTTTTTTCCCCACATATTTGTCACTGTTTTAGTTCCGTTTGCCACAAAGAAAGGATAGACATTAAAGAGCAGTTGAATATTTGCATCAGTGTAAATCAACAGTGGGCAAAGGAATTAGAGGGAGCAAATCCTGCTGCCAGCAATGCCGTGAGCTCACGTTAATGTGCCGCATATTCATATATCCTCAAATTTTAAGTGCTCTGTCCTAATGAGTACACGTGAACATTATCACCTGCCACAGTCGCTGGACTATTACACCACTACCACGCCATGACCCTAATGGCCACCAACATTAGGGATTCACCCCATGTGCCACTGAATATGGTTAATTTGCTCACAACTGAACATATAAAGTCAGTGGTCCACTGTCTGTGTGGTGAGCCAATGAGGGGTTTAGTGGCCAGAGATGATTATGGTCCTGCTCATGTCTACTACCGTACTGAGCATACATGTGTTCTTGTACTGAAGGGCCAGAGCCTTTCATATCTGTGGTACCCCGCTGCTCGTCATCTTCCTATCTTGTTAGAGACTGATCTCCTCAGACGGTGGGCATCCATCCCCTCACTGAAGACCAATTTATACTTCATGCAGGCACAGTTAGAGGTGAATCGAATCCTGGATTAGACGAAATCTAACAAGGTTAAAAAAAAAAAAAAGTGACCTTGCAAGATTCAATTTACAGGCCACAAACAGGGACCTGACACCTCGCTCCGATCGACATCATTCGTTTTGCATTTACTTTGAGAAATTGGAATATTATTGACTTGCTAGAGAAGGGCCAGAAACAGAGAAATAGGCAAAATACATTTTTTCTACTTGAGTGCCCCTGGGCGTAGCAATCCGGGTGGGTAAATGGTGCATGGAACTGGCTTGATTTGACTTGTGAAATGTTCTTGGTCCACTGCACTTATCTGTTTTTTGCAATCTGGCATTGGCTGTTCCAAATGTCACATTACATTAGGACAGCCAAAAAAAAAATGCTTAAAGGTATTAACTTGTTTCACCAACATCTGGTTGCTTTAGTCGGCTGCCGACTGTCTGTCAGCTGAGTGTATCAGTCTCACTCCATCATGACATGACCATCCAAAACAATGGCAACCATCCAATAATGACTTAACAACAAGACTTAGTAGTGAAAAATACGTTTTGTATGGAATTCTCCAGTTTTGCCTGTGCATTTAAAAGTCTTGGCAGATGCGTTGAAGACTTGACCAGTGGAGTGCACTTTCTTTTGAAGGCTCTTACGTCTCACTTAACTTGGGCTTTGAGAACATGCCCAAAGTGCTTGAAAATACATCCCGGTCCACTGTCGTGTGTGTTTACTTCACATACTCTCGTTGAAAAATTTGGATTGATATATGGTTGCATTTCCGTGGCGGTGGTGATGGTGAATTTGTGAACAAGGACAATGGCTCTTCCGATACTGACTGCAACCTTTGTGTTTTGGGGGGAGGGGGCTTGATTTCCGCAGCTCTGTCCTCTTGTTATTGGACTGGAAACCAGCTTGCCTTATCTCCCCACAGGTAATGCATTTGTATCATTTTAAATCACTGTCTTGGCAGGTTGTTGGGCTGGAAGACAGCTTTTCCTCCACCTCCATTCCATCTCCGGCTACACTCCTTTAGAGCACACGTGTACACACACACACACACACACACACGTAATGTACGGTGCAGTAATGCAGCCGCAGCAACTGTCAATTGGTCCTTTCAGCATGACTTCACTCAAGGATATTTCCTCGAGAAAAGCAAAGACCATCAGCTGAGGGAGTGGGTGCTGTCATGCACGTCTAGAAATCTTTGATCCCCTTCATACAAGTTAAATCATTCATACGTGACCATTAGCTTGTGGTAGGCTGTCTCTTAAAGTGGACCGCAGAGGATGAACCATTAAAGTTAGTCTGGGAATTCCACGTCTGGCCTTTGTTTGTCTTCCAGCAACAATGAGATTGAATCCTGACATGTTTATGAGTCATCTCTTTGACAAATATCGCTGTAATCCATACATAGTGACCAGCAGCTAATAAATCCAGGAGCTCAGCTCAGAGCTGGAGCTGTGGTTGGCCTACGGTCATAGTCGGAAATGAACTCCTCAGTGCCTTTTTATTTGAAAACTACAGTGACAGATTGCTCTCTGGCCTCCAGAGTGTAACTAAAAGTTCATGTTACCTGATAATATCCTTGCAAGAGGTCAGGCAGCGAGTGTTACTGGGACTTTTCATGAATAAATGCCTCACACACATGCAAATATGTATGTTTAAAGGACAACAAATTAATCCAGAAACTATTTTTCATCACTGAAACATAATCACAATAGAATAAGAATTGAGGCCCAACCCTGAACATCTGGAAAATGTCTAGAACTTTTGAAACTGAAGTTAAGCAGCATGTCATAGAAAAGCCTGTATGACTCTGTCTTGTCTTCTGTTGCTTTTTAAAACATCACAGCACTGCATTGGTTTAAAAGTGCCTTTAATTGTTACTCCTGCGGCATATAGCTCCCCAAATCTTCTCAGTCTTGTCTTTCCTCTCAGGGCACACCTGATGTTGTCATGCAACGTGACGCTAGAGCAAAACTGAAAGAGAGCATCCCAACAACACCAACTTTACAAGCATCTAATTAGTGTGGATCACTGTCGCACAGCAACACAATGACAAGATTGGCAGAAAGGGGGGTAAAAAGAAAGGCCTGGTGGGGGAAAAAAATAAAGGAATAGGAAGCAGAGAAAGGAGTGGAGGAGGCATCCGTGTGGGCAGAAGAGAGCGTGATTCAGTGGGGAGAAGTGACAAAGAACCGCCATTCATCATGGCTGTCAATTAATGGAAGCTAAGCTTTTTTTTTTTTTTTTAATGGAATTCACTTTCAATTTCATGCCCTTAAAACAAAACTGCAGCACATGTATATAAAAATCATTTGAATTAGCTACAACTAAGTGAATTTGAGCCTCGTCTGCGGCGCCGCTCAGACGATGTCATTCGTGCCGAGGTTTCGTGTCACGTGTGACACACACACACACACACACAGAACAATTCTACTGAGGGGTGACGGCTGAAAGGTCACATTCAGTAATGTATTCCATGTAATCATGACAATTATCCACAAAACCACTGCTCGTGCCACCTCCGCATGTACACAGAGCACACACACAGAGTAATAACGATTGTCTCTCCACTGGACTGACTCCACTCCAGCTCTGCCAATCCACTCAGCGCACTGAGAAATCACCTAGTCAGTCCAGGACTATTACAGAGTAATTGGCCTTTTAAAGAGGGGCTCCACCATGTGAAACAGTGTGACTGAGAATGATACTCTGGTTTCACCAGTCCCTATTTTATCCTCTATCCCTCTCCTGTTAAACCTCCCACCCCGCCCACCCGACCCCCTTCCCCCTTCAGTCATAGCCAGCTGCTCTCAGTGCCACTCGGCCTTATGACATCATGTTCTTGTTACACCTTGTGTTCCATCCGCTCTGTCTGACCTTTAAAAACTCCAGTCGCAGCTGTGGACCAAACCAGTAGCAGTCGTGGTTTTTTACATTTTTTTGATTTTGTCAAATAGGGCGACGACACAGGCGCCTCATGGAGTTTGCATGCTCTCCCCTTGTGTGTGGATTCTCCAGGTACTCCGTCTTGCTCCCACCTCCAAAACCTGCTGAGGATAATTGGTTACTCTTAACTCCCCGTAGGTGTGAATCTCCACATGCACAACTATATTTGAAGACTAAATTGTGTCTTAAAATACAGAATTACTTCATCCCATGGTACAGAAATATTTGTTTTAATTTCAAAGATTAGTCAAACAGTATACCGCCAGCTTATTTGAAGAACTATATATCTAAAATCATACTTTGTCTCCTATTTCAAGCATAGTAAACAATAAATTTGCTGTCTTCTTAAAAAAATGACAAACCCGTAAATCTTGGATCCAATGAAGTCCCTCGCAGTTGATATTACTCCTTGTTGTCAGGGTAAAATAACGCTCATTACGTTTTCATTAT
>JBBMJM010113029.1:1478-15817 GCA_037832705.1 Centriscus cristatus
ACATCTGCTGCTTTCTCACCGAGCCAGTGTGAAACGGTCGGACGTTCAGTTCAAAGTGGGTCTGGCTGGAATGATTCGGTCTAGATTCAATCCCAGAATCACTTTCATTCACCCTGTTTGCGACCGGCCGAGTGGACAAAGGCTTGAACGGCCAAGCAGCAGCTGCGTGTAAGAGCCCACATGGCTCTTTTATCCTCTTTTTGTGTGTGTGTGTATGTGTGTGTGTGTGTTCTCGGGTCTGTTTCTTCCTCCCATTAACACTGACCCAACGTGAAATCAAACGGCTGCTCCTGCTTCACCTGTGACTTCCTCTGCATGGACACAGCGCGTCAGGTGACCACACAGCATCAACAATCGAGCTCTACGTGTGTCAGACACTGTTTATATACAACGGGCGGGTCAACGACAGCAGTAACAACAAAAACAAAAACACACCCGTCCGACCCTTCAGGTCGCTCATGCACACTAATAAATATTCAGAACCACAAATGGCTACAGGCACATACACTTTACTGGCATTCATCGCTGACTCCGGCCCCCCATTAGTGGGGAGGGAAATGGGACGCCGGCGTGGAGACAAAACGACGTGTTCATCTATTATTTGTTTCACATTTTAATAAATTCTAAGTACAGCTGATAAACACTGATGAAGACGTTATGTCAGTTCACTGACATAATTCATAATTATAATTCAATAATAATTAATGCTCAGATGAGTTCTCCTATGACCTTAAGCTACTAAAAAGGGGGCTTATTAATAAGGACACCCCGTCCGAGAATCCCACTTTGACACGTTCTGCCCCGCAGGGTTTCATTTGAAGAGGAGGTGTGGAACATTTACAAATAACGACAGTCGTCCAATGAAGGAATGGACCTTTTCGATGTAAATATGCTGCTGTAAGAGAGGAACACGCGTATTGTCGTTCTGAACATAAACCCTGTTAAACCCTCTTTTTTTTTGCTCTTAATCTCTCCAAGGATCAAATATTTTCATACAATTTCCCCACAAGCTTTTGAGTTGCTCCTTCCTTCTGTTGTAAATCTTTTCTATTATATTATCTGAACTTGCCCGCGCCGGGGGGAGGAGGATGGGAGGACCAACAGAGGGAGCCTCCTCTCACCCACACACCATCTCCCCTCCCTCGTTCTGGTCTTTATTCTTGTAGACTAAGTGGCAGAAATATCCCAAAGGACAAAAGAGAGAGGAGATTAAGAAAAACAGCATTAAAAGCTAAAGGGAGTTTGACGGTGAGAATGGAGAGTGATGTACGGAAATGTGTTGCAATATGAAAAATATTACTATTAAGAAGTAAGATGACTATAGGGAAAAAAAACATAAAAAACAGAAAAATAATTTGAATCCACTTCTGTATTAATGTGATAATTAAAGATAAAGGTACATGGTTGTGTGTCCGGCACGTCACATGAACCCAGTGTCAACAGGACAGAGACGGAGGCGTATTAAACCCTTAACGCCGTCTCATCGCTCTCTGCAGGGGATTCGTGCTACGACAGAGACGACCCAGTCAAGGCCGACGAACACGACGGACAGTCTCGTCTGCACATGGAGGGCCAGTGACGCATGAGGCCTCGGGGTGACTCAGTGCTTTCTTCGCAGCCACCGTGGATCTGTGACTCTGCTCAAACGGGATGAAGGCGACGACAATTCATCAGGCACTAAACTACCCCTCTTAATACCTGTCCCAACATTTCTGTTCAATCTTCAGAGAAATCAATTTCCAACCTAAAGACAAAACACAGGAGAACGTGGACACTCACTCAGTGAAAGGCCTCCAATCAATGGAGGAAAAGAAAAGCTGCATTGATCCGGTTTTCGCTCTTGAAGCAAGCGCCAAGTTTGCAAAAGCGTCTGGAAACTGTTTCTATTAAACCTTCTGTCACCTGTGTATCGTCCTGTCAGAAGGACGTAAACACATTTTCTACAACTAATTTTAAAAAGGATTATTTCATGTTAGTGGCGAAGAAAACGACAGATGTGTGTGTCGCTGCCACGTTAATTGGTGGAATGTGCTGGAATGTGGGGAGTGGGTGCACCGTGCGTAACCGTGGAGACGGCTGTCTTCGGATCACAATACGATATCACCTCTTTGGTAGATAAAAACAGAGGGACACATCCTATGGGAACAATGAACGTCCTGACTATTCAATCCGCTGACCTCAGCACTGTTGTGATGGAGGAAAGGGTTAATTACACGGGTTAACTAGAGGATGATTTATACCGCTCTACATTGCTTCTGGTTATTTAGATCAGAGGTTTTTCTGTCAGTAGAATGCAGAAAAGTAGAGCAGGAAAAATGACTGGCTAAAACGAAGCTCATTTTTTTTACATTCAGGCTTCCCATAGAAAACATTTTTTTGTCAGTTTTGTGACAAGGTTTTCGTCTGCAACATCGTCAGACGAAGGCTGCTTGTGTTTGCTAAGCTTGAGAGTTTGCAGCGCACACACAGCTAAAGTGGGAAATGGATCAATACGGCAGCATGCAGGCAGGGAAGAGTCCTGTTCCCCTCCTACCCTCGACTGGATTTCACTGCAGCAAAAAAAAAAACAAAAAACAAAAAACCAAAGGTCAGGGATGGGCAGGCATGAATAGAACAATAGCTATGACGGATTCTCGCTTCTCTCTCATGTGAGGAGATGTGGAGATGACTGACCAATCAATGTTTCTTTTTCCTATTCCTGCATGTGGCAGCCTCCAGTGGAGGAGTCACATGTCTCCATTGAGTCAACACCCCCATAAAAACCTGAAACAACAAGGGGATGATGGGCTGGAGTCACCCACCACCGCTCCATCCTGTGGCCCCTCCCTCCCTCCCCCATCTCAGTCACAACATCCGCGTGTGGCGTGGTGGCAAATGATCTCCACTGGATGTTGAGACTAAAAACACACAGCAAAACACTGGGAGCCCTGAGCCTGTTGCTGGGGTCAGAGGTCACCTACAGCAGATAATATATGATGGTCATCGGGGCAGCTCTTCACCCTGGTAGACCACAGACAACCGGAATGACTGTAAAAAAGCTGTATTGTGAGACAAATTCTTAAATATACATCTTCTCGAGGCCCATTTAGCTATTTTTCCATGAAACAATACACTGACCAACTGGCTTAGCTCATGTTACATTTTCAACTGATGAATTTAAAATCCCCACTTGACTCCAAAGGGGAATGGGGAAGGGGGGGTTGGAGGGGGCACAGGCAATGAGGAGGGGGATGGTGGGTTCAAATGAAAGGGTGAAATAACACCATCTCATGAGGTATTGATCCACCTCTTCCCTCCATGTTTACTGCCTGTCGCATGTAAACGAGAAGCAAAAGGACCAAAGAGGAGAAGATGCATCTCTTCTTCACCATCATGACAGAATTACAACCATGAAACACATCAACACGTAACACGGAACAAGTTCAAACGTTCAGATTATCGTTCAGATTTATGCATTTGCTTAAATGAACACAGAATTGCAAATGAATCTGATAATCAGTAGAGGTCAAATCTGTCCTCTCAAATCTCAAGTCCAGCAACAGCTTCACACTTTCTTAAATCGAAAACTCATATTAAATTGACTTAGTATGCAGATAGTAACTGTCAGGAAAAACCCAGGGGTCATGAACTGACAGAAAATCAATCACCAGACAGTTAAGGCTTCGTATATTGCAGCCTTTCGTAAATACAACCATCTCTGGGGGAAAGAAATAATCAAATTATGACTTGTATTCGTGTTTGGAATCGTCTGTCAAAAGCCAAATGCTAATTTGAGTTGTCCATTCGGTGCCAGCTAGCTTGTGTTGAAATGACCGCAGAGTGTATTTGACATGTGTTGCTGGAGTTAATATCTGAAGACTTATTTGGTTTGTCATGTATTAAAATAAAGAATACGCTGCTTCGGGCATTCACTAATTCTACTGGCAGTGTTACGAACTGACGAGGACAGACAAGCGTTTAGCCTTCTTGCTCGCACATCTACCTCTCATGTCAGTGGTTATAAATTTTCCCTCCCTGTCCTTCCTTGGACTTAAGTCCTTCTTTGAGCCTCAATGTTCTACTCATTAATGTTGGGAAGTCGCTTCCTGTCTGACTCATTGGCAGAAATAGAACAAGAGAGGTGAGACTGTCCGAGCATTCTGCCTTCACGGTATGAATCTACAAGCCATCAAGGTGGAACACGGCGTGATGTGATGATGACAGCATTTTATGTGCGTCAAACATCACTGGGAGAGTAAACACAAGAACGACTAAAAGAAGAACCAAACACAAAATAAACTAACTACAAGGAAAGATAATGGGAAAGGGGAACCTCCAAACAGGACAGAAGTCTTGCATGCCGTATTAGATTTGTCACATCCATTTTTTAGTCACATCTCTGATTCTGATTCTGCAAGACCAAAATTCCTGCACATACTGGAGAAGCTTTATGCCACCGCAGGTGGTGGGATTAGTTCAGTATCTCTGCGTATAAGCAGCTAACAGTTTATGCTAAGCTAAGTTAGCTCTAGCCACATACTATACAGACAAAAGCTAGCATCTTCCCCATCTTACTCCTGACAATAAGCCCTTTTTAATAAATTCTCTCAGTGAATAGAAATAATATTCCCTGTAAAGCAGCTCAGTTTGACAGATTATTTTTCAGTTTTCCAATTGGGTGTCCAGTGATTGACTATAAGCAGATTGCAACAAATAAATCCAAATCCTTCACAAAGTAACACTCTATGTTTGATGCATTGAATATCTCCTGAGGCCATTTCCTCTAATACATACAAACTCTTTGGTCATAAATACTGAATGAGTCTTGAAGTCGTGAAGTCATCCTACACTCTGTCGACAACCTGTTAGGATGATGTTGTTTGCCAGAAAGCAGATTTCAGGCTGAACCACGACTAGAACGTTTTGTTCTAGTTTGAAGCAGATCCCAGTTGACACGTCCCTGAGAACTAAGGACGAACCTGTGAGCTACCTGAACTCCCTGTCACAAGCATTCATTCATCAGACCACTTGAACAGTAAAATGAGTCCAAGGACTTATTGTTCCTCTGGCATGCTTCAAATACCAAATTACTCAACTGAGAAGAAAAATATCCACATCAAAAACAATTTAACTCCGCCACTGTTTTTTATCTACATATAATTTCAGTATCATTGTCACTCGCTCAAGCACATAACTCAAACAGCCGTCGTCCTCCTCATCTGCCCAGAGACAGCACTAACAAACCATGAACCACAGGCTAATGTCGTCTCCTCCCCGCTTGGGCAGCCATCCAGAGACATACAGTACATACACGCTGGGATAAGAGGGCCGAGGGAGTGATTGGGCCTGGGAGGCAGAGGGAGGGATGGTAAGGGAGGCCGAGCGAAAGAGATGGGTCAAGAGAAAATGGATGAGAGTGGAGGACACTAGAAAGAAAGACCGAGAGAGAAAGGAGAGAGAGTGTCCTGCTTTCACAGCACCAGAACACAACAAGCTCTTAATGCTTACTGCTGTGGACCTGTCATCATCCTGCAACAGAGGTTATTTTTTTTAACTTAACGACCAGATGGCAGTTTACGTGCATGTTAATTTACATGAACGCATTACGATCAATTATTGATGGTTTGGATGAATTCTTGCAGAGATACACTTTATTCTTAGTATGTTTTATATGTATGTTCTAGATAGGAATTAAAGACATGCAATAAACAAACAGATTTCAGGAAGCTGCTTTTGTGAAATTAGTTTTCCATTGTGTTTTCACCAACAGAATTCAAACCATTCAAACTTCATTTCAGCATAAACAAACTGCAAGTTTTCACTAAACCTGTTTTCTGGTCAAATTGCATGAAACACACTGCGGAGGAATTTCAGTATTGTGATTGACTTGAGGAAACACAATCTGATTCCGAAACGAGGTTATGAGATACCTCACCGCTCAGTCCCAGAGGCAATTCCAATTCCCATCTGTAGTTTCCCTGCCCCTGCAAAAATGTACCTCTCCTGAGTGCGCACCGAGTAAATGTGATGTTATTGTAGTGGAAAGGTTGCACTCTGCCATTCAGTCTCGCAGTCATAAAGCGTGCGGCAGACAGATAGGAACCAGGAGGAGTTTTTTTCTGTGGAAGTAATATCAGCCCCAGACTACGTTCTATCTGTCGGGCCACAGCGCAGACAGACAGCAGGCAGCTGAGGAAGCTGAGAACACAAAGGATGCAGATCTGACATACATATGACATCATGTCTGTGTTTTTACGACACTGAATTCAAAGCCTGACCAGAGAGTTTGGGTGACCAGAAATTTTGTCTTCCTGCAAATCTTTGTTTTTCGTTTGCCCCCTCTGATTATTTCTGACCGTCTCTTACCATTTATCGGTCCCTCAGCTGCTGCCCTCTCACATCCCTTCGTCTTCACGTCTTTAGTCTTTCCTCCCGTCTTCTTGTCTGATCATGTTCTCCGCCTTTGCCCGGCACATTACCCATCATCTAATAATCCATAAATGTGAGATATCAGCTGGACAGTACGCTGCTGCGGGGGGACTCGGGCTGTCTCCTTACGTTAACTGTTAACTCGCTGCTATGATCTGCGCTAAGTCCACTGACATTCTGTAAAAAAGTCTAAAATTCAGCTCTTCAAGTGAGGTACCGAAGGGCACGAGGTGGGGAGACGTTAATGTGAACTCATGAACACAGAACGGCTGATTTCTCACGAATTTTTTGTCACATTCTGATTCGTTCCATTTGGAATTAAAATGTGTTTGACGATGATTGTCGGTAGCTGACTAGAGTATCAAATCAGAAGGCCCTCCTGAAATCAACTCCTGATGAGGAACACCACTGTCTTCTCCTAACTGAGTAAGAGTTTGTCCTTTACCAACATTTTAAACAAACTCTGTGTACGTCTCATACTTTCACTTCACTGAGGGACTGAGGACTGACAAGTGGAGGCGTGATTAGAAATGACAACGTTTACATAAAGATGAGCTGGCAGTGAAGTCCAAATACCCCTCAACACATAGTTCTATACAAACGTTATGGCCTTTGTCCACCAGCGACCTTGAGCTGTGAAGCCCGGACACCTTTCACTGGTATGTATTAATGACTTAACCTACACCAGCGCACGTTCATTGTTCAGGCTTGAATCTCACGGTAAAGATGCCACAACCAAAATTATACATACTTGGAAAAGCATGGAAAAAAGTACTATAGAGCTCCAGGTTGCCAAGGTCTCAACAAAATCTCAAGAACATTGATTATGTGGATTTTGATTAATAAATGTTGAGCCCAATGATTATTATGGTTATAGGAAAGGCCTCACATTGGTTTGGACTCAATCCTGACTCGGTCTCACCCCCCCATTGTCTTCATGGGGTTCTGGTTCTTGGTCCTGACTCGGACTTGGGTTAGTTGCTCACGATTATGAGCCCCTGTCTCAGGAGAGTTGTGTGATTGTGGTTCCCTGGGAGCACTGGATGTTTGGTCCAAATGTAGCCCTGATCTTTAGTTCTCCCTTATCAATTGGCCTCGAATGACTTCATTGAGTTTACTTGGGGTTACGGCCTTAAGATCAACCACCCTTGAGATGGTTACGTTTAGGCCACACAACATCAGTGCTGTAACCAGAGCAGTGAGGCCCAGATGAGACTGAGATATGACTCAAGCACGACCAACAGGAAGGGCATCTTGAAACAATACATGCTTCCGAGGGATGTTTCCTGCAGTGACCCTTCTAGTTTCAGTGCTTTGCCCATACTTCACCTCTTATACAGTCCTGAAGAAAAGCAGGAGGTAATGCTTGTTGGGGAGATAAACACAACTCTCCCATCTGGTCCTAGAGATGGTTTTAGTGGCACCAATGTCCACAGATGACCTGACACCCACCCAACAACCCCTGGTGGTTGATGGCACCCACCAAGCAGCTGGTCCCACCTGACTGCGGCGCGAGCAGGAGCCACCTACCTCCTGTAATTGTTCCAACTCCTTCCTGAGAGTCTCCTGCTCCGTCTCCAGCTCGGCATACTTCTGTTTCAGTGCCTGGTTCTCCTCTAGGACGACCAGACCGCACTCGGCAGCCCGGATCTTCTCTCGGTTCGCCTCGCTCAGCTCGTGGGTGAGCCGCTCCACCTCGACGCGGTACTGGTCCACCGACTCCCCGCATCCTGCACCGGCGGCCATCGCCCCTCTGTCGGTCTGCGGCTCTTCGCCGGTCCTTCCCCCCCCCGCCCTTCTCCTCCTCTTCTCTCCCTCCCTCTCCCTCTTTCCAGTTCGGAGCCGCTGGAGGCGGGCGGAGGCTGCTTGAATATCCGCCCCCACTAACCCCGTCTTCCTCCAGGCAACTAGAGCCGATTGGAGACCACACTCATCTGATATAGTTTCATCCCGGAGAGACAAATAACGTGAAAATGTTAAAACAACATCCAGGAGCTGATAGATGAATCCTGGTAAAACAAGGTCAGTGTGCAGCTGAATAACAGTCAACAAAACTGCATCGTTTCTGCTTATTCATTCAAACATTCATGTGGGCAAGGGCGCCACCTGCCGGCACAATCCACCACAACCACATACCTACAGTATCTACTGTAGCTGTCTAACTAACTTATTGCACTTCTGCCATTTGTTGCACGTGAAATATATATAAAATATTGTTTGTAGCTGTCATTTATTTGTGGGGATGGACATGGCAGCAAACATACAAAAGATACATTTCATCACATCCATTCCCTTCCAACAGCTATTTTGTTTTGTTATGAACAGCAAGTACAAGAGTGAATCACCAGATAAAATCGTGCAAACAGTATTGATACAAGAACTAACTCACAATTACAATTCAATTCATTTCCCACTATTCGCTGAATAACTTTACCTCAACAGATGATTTGTATTCAAGTTTGCTATTTTACTGTACATGATTTTTTTGGAAATTTTACCTTCAAGGACAAAAAATTGTGTAAAAATCAAATTTGTGTCAATCCACTTCAGGTGGCCGGTGTGAGCCCCAGAGGTTAGAAATTAAAATACATTAAAAAAAAACATTAAATAAAAATTAAATTAGCCATAAGCCATGGGGGTTAATCATTTGAGGAAATTCTGCTCAGATTTGTGTCAGTCCTCTTCAGGGGGTTAGAAATTTGAGAACAGTGTATGTTCATTCCCTTCACATGGGAACAGATCAAGTCACATGCTAGATATGGCTGGGGCCTTGGGGCCCCCAGTGTGGAGGTGTTCCCTGATTGGCCAGTTTTGGTACTTGCCCTCAAGTGACCTTTCTTATCAGAAAAATCTGAGGTTTATTATACGTGATGATGCTTCTTTACTGCTCCAGCATGCAAACTAGTTTGTTTGTAGTTAACCAGAAGAGAGACTTTCTCACGGGTTAGAGGATTCCACTCAGCTCCATGCAGGCGGGGCGGGACATTATTTTGATGGGCACACCATGTGGCCAATTGTATGAAGAAAGAGCAGGATCATACCATGTGAAAGAAGGAAGGCCAGATGCTCTGATCACAGGGACTTAGTGGTACAGACCAGGCAGGTAAACACAGCATTAGAGAGAGAATGCAACTTAAACACAAGCATGTCATGAAAAAGGGAATGCAGCGAAATCGAAGCAGCGTCTGGCTCCATTTCAAAACTTAAAACAGACTGGAAACACGTGCTTCAGTAAAAAGTGAACTCAATCATCCTGGAGCCTTAAAACTTAAGTCTTCGCAGAAATAAAACAATCGCAGGGCAGGTGGTGGTGTGTGTGTGGGGGTCTTGCGCTTACTGTAGCCCACGGGCCCCTGGCCATCTTGATCCGCTCCTGCACACACACATACGCAATATGATGTGATTGTGTTTTCGTCCTATTTAACCCATCCCCTGCAGCTGTGAGTACAGTTTATCTTACAGCAACAATAAAAGCTGATATGAGTGGGGTGAAAAGTTTAACTGTACTCAGTCTTGTCAAATTTCAGCCGCCAATGACTCTGTCCTCTCATTTATGGTGTCGATAGCAAAGAAGTTGTGCTTTCGCCCTTATAATTGGTAATTATTTGAAAAGAGAAACAAGTGCAGTGAAACACAGATGACAGACGTCTGTCGTGGCATCTTATGCAGAATGAAAACAACGTATTACAAAAGGGTTTTACTGCTCCTACAGCGGCGCGTTTGTAGCCTGATCACAGTAGACAGGTTCCCGAGCTGACCTGCCAGTAACCTCCACTTACAAGCACAAATTAAGATAAGCCCAGATTGTCAGAAAGTCAAAGAGATGAACAATTTATGGCGACGCCATATCTAATCTCTGACAAGGAAATGTGGTGTCATGAAAAAAGCTCCTAAACGGTCTCCTGCTCGAGAACACGAGCACAAACGCAGAGTTGTGCTTGAACATTTGCACGCCAGACTTATCACAAGGGCGTTTATTTTAAAATGAGACTCCATGAGTACATTCAATCTAACATAAAACCTTTAGAAAAGTGTCCTTTGCAAACATTTCATACGACAATTGCAGTCAAATCATCAATCATCATCAATAATACATCATTTTTCCACTTCAGTGCGACGATAACAACAACAACAACAACAAACATTTCAAAACAAAGATACTGTGTCATGACTTGACTATCTGTCTGTTCCCAGCGGGTCAAAATGCAGCGTCCTGTAGCCGGGGGAATGTGTGCTGGTCAGCACGGCGGGTGTCGATGTCGCTCTGACAGACAGCCTGGACAGAAGTGGTTTCGGTAAGCAGCATGGCAGCCAGCACACGGCGGGCAGCTGGAGCTTCCAGAAGACAGGAGAGAGAGAGCGAAGTGAGCGCTGAGTCAGTGATTTGTTGATGTGAAGACACCAATGTGATTAATTTGTCTCCCGATACCTCATAGAAACTCTGAGGCTTGCGTGGTGCGTGGATTTGCTGCCTGGCCATCAGCTGGATGTCCTTCATTGTTTCAGTCTTTCTCCACTTGGCTCTCCGGTTCTGGAACCAAATCTGAAGCAGGAACAACAAACAGTTCAAATCAGTCTTAAAAAAAACCCAACAACTTCGGCATGAAGCAGACTAAAGTCCTGTTTTCTTATCACGTTCCTCATTGAACAAATCATCCAGAATGAATGAGTGATCAATGTCGTAGAACACACTTTTAACCTGTAATGGGTCACTAATCATTCTAGAGGTGATGTCTTATGTAAACCGCCGTCCAAAGACCAGCACTGACGAGTATTTGGTGCAAATATAGGACACCCGCATCGTAGTAACTTAAAGCTACAAATCATTTGCAAAGCAAATAACGTTTGGGTTAATCATGGATTGGAAATGCAATATAATGATGCTCACAAGGACCGAACGTTAATTCATGACACGTTCACTTAGAGTTGATTCCAATTTAAATGCTCACAGTCAGAGGCTTGCTAACCTGAACACAAACCACCATGAAAGCTGCGTCACAAAAGGCGTGTGTCCTTTCCACACACACCTGTATCCGTCCCTCGGTGAGCCGCAGACCGGAGGCTAACTGTTCCCGCATGTTGACGTCCGGGTAGTGAGTCTGCTGGAACACTTTCTCCATCTCCTGCACCTGGAATGGTGTAAAAGTGACCCGGGTCTGCCTCTTTTTTCTCTGACCTGGCAACAAATGGACATCATCATCAGCATCTTCCTACTCCCCGGTGCGCTCCTTCCACATTCTGTCGTACTTACTGGTGTGGTCTGCAGAAGAACCTTCACGGGAGCGCGTCACTTGGGACAGAAAGACAGCTTGGTCACACTTCTGTATGAATGATGCGTCAATGATCCAGTTCCCAAAGAACAAACAAACAAACAAACATACCAGCACATAAATTCTGCCCTGACATCCTGGTATTTTCTTTGATGACAGAGCAGTTGCGGTGTTTCTCTTCTCTGACACATGAGGGTCTCCTCAGGATCTCCTCAATGGAATGAGACAACCTCTTACATGGCTGACAGTCCCTCTCTTGGTCCACGCAGGAGATTTTCTCGCCAGCCATCAGAAATCCCTTACAGTAATCAAATTACAGGCAAATGTTCCTCTGAGGTCGCTGTGACACCTTTCAGCGTGACAAGACTTCCTCCTCCGTGAAAAGCTCCACTCCCTGTAATGTGAGAACGCTCAAGTTGTCCTCCCACTCCTGTCCGCCTGTGTTTAACCTGCATCACATGGTCGTCACAGAGGAGGAGCGATAGTATGGAACCACAGGCATCTGGAACACTCAGTCACTGGCACGTATTCATGTCAAGGTTGTTGTGAATGTGCAAGCCTGATATCACTTTGTCACTCCTCAAAGAAACACTAGTCATTTTTAAAAAATAATAATTTGATTGTTCCAGCACGTGAGCAAACTTTTTATTTATCCACCCTCAGGGAGCAACCCTCTGTGGTTGTGTAGCTTCATTGAATGTGAGATGATATTATACATTTAAATGACAGCTTCTCTTTCTTATCACTGTGTTTATTGGACAGATAATCCTTTTATCGCCATGGCCTCTGGATGGCCCCTCACACCTCAGTTCACCTCCCACAAACACTGATGACTGGCGACTCCTTGTGGCAAATCTGCATGTGTCCATCTCATGTTGGGTGGTTTGTCTCTGACGTCAGCAAGCACAAACTGGATGAGACATTCCAAGGTGAGATCTGAGGAATTAAAAAAAAAAGTCTTTCATGCAATTTTCATGTTCTTATGTTCATATGTGTTCATATGCTTATTTTAGTAATTTTGAGCCAGGCTGATTGCAGGGGATTGGGAACAGGTGGGATCAGTGAAGAAGCTGCCGTACAAGAACCCTCCACGCAGCCCTGAGTGAGAGGAGAGACAGCGGTAGAAACTCAACGTATCCAAACAAACCACAAAGCAAACCTTAAGCACACAGTTAAAGAGTAACTTACCCAAAAACACTTTTTTCGCCTTAAAACTGTTTTAACTGGAGGCTTAGCAGATTTCAGGATTGACACATTTTGTGTTAAAAACAACAAAACGACATGTTGAGGGCCATCTACAGGTTGAAACCTGGTTATTACATCTAAATTCACATTAAAATGCATCCTGGTGGTAAGTTACATCACCACCAATGCTTCACCCTGAAGCCCCACCCACACAAAGATCCTGTTCAGCGTTATCAAACTAAGCGTAGGTTGGATTCAGAGCAGACAGAATAGCGAGTAATTTGTCAGATGGTATTGGTAGCATAGTGTATTCTAGTGGAGGTTATTATAGTATGTATTTAGTTTGTGTTCGGCTCAGTTCGTCCCTTAAAATAAAGTTCATAAAATCAACATAAAATATAAACTTTGGAGAAGCAGCAAATGATTATCTACATAAATAAATATTAGGTAATGGTGGATCAGAAATCCCTTATTTTTTTTTTTGCAGAACTTCGGACCCTCCGAGCAACATATGAAAATATAGAGCATTATTTATTGTGAGTCTTATCAAACATGTACATGTGATGTAATTTTTGCTTTGTCACTGTTGAGAACAGAGATCACTGGTTGATCAGTCAGTTACAACCAGTGCTCATCTGGGGATCGAACATTTCCTTTTCAGTCCAGTTTTCATGTTATTTCATGGTGACATACAGTACAGTACTTAGAATCACAGAATCTCATCATGCCTCGATATTCACAGCATATCTCGATCATGTGAGTTACAAACAGAGGAATACAGTACATTAAATGTGTTTGTTTGAGGCGTACATTGTGTATTTCACCCAATCCCGTATGTGACATGTGACGGCTCCTTACTGACCCCAGTCACATGCATATGTCTGTTGATGTCATGACGTGCAGTGCTGTTGTTAGTTTCACGTGAGCTTGATTTGCTGTGACGCTTCTATTTGCCACAGTTCATCTTTACCGGAACAGCCCAGTCACACAGTCTGGGAAAATACCACGGTTCTTTAACTAATATATGAGTACTGTTTATATAACATGTCATTTTTAATTTATTGAAATTGCTTTTGTATAATGTAAAATAAACAATTTTGTCTATGTGCAATTGTTTCTTTCCTATTTATTGTAATATGGATGTTACAACTATGTAAAATAAAACTAAACTATATTAAGACATGAATTAGCATGGTAGCATCTTAGCATTAGCACCTTAGCATTAAATAATGACCATGTTGCAATGATAGATATGTAACTAATTATATTTTCACGTTGAACTGCTGGACAAGTCTTTTCAGTGTTGGATCCACTTAAATATATCTTATGGTGTCAAAAATCAAGCACCCCAAAGGCCGGCCTCTTAGTGTGAGATCATCCACAGTTTGTGTAAGAACCAGTCACATGCACACACACACACACACACACACACACACACACACACACACACACACACACACACACACACACACACAC
>JBBMJM010113070.1:0-15811 GCA_037832705.1 Centriscus cristatus
ATCTCTCCCGCACACGAGATGGCGCGTTTGTCACGCCTTTTCTCGACGCACAAACACACACACACACACACACACACACACACGTGGTCGCGGGCCAGGCTAGGCGCTTTAGAAATCCCATTGATGACAGCGTGCGATAGGAGCCCACCCTTCGCCCTCCACCCTTTGCATCATTACTGCATCGATTACCGTGGTCGGCTTATCATCAACACATATTCAATCTCATCAAGAGGAAACCCACACACGTGCACGCTCCCGATTGTTTACACGTAGACGGAGATTGCATTGTTGTTTATCCCCCGAGTTTGTTTATTCTATTGGCTGATTTGTGTTTCGTAATGTCATCTCTCCCCCTCCGGACTCGGAGCCAAGCAGTGGAAAAAGAAAAGAAACACAATCTCCCCGTTCAGATTGGCTGAGAATCGGATGCGTGATATTGGGTTTCTATGATCTTTTGTGAGCTGTAATTTGACGCCACACAAAGTGCTTAGCGGAACAAATATAGAAACATTGTTAAATTATATCATAAATTAGTGATCAGGAGGGGGGAGATATGTATGTATTTACTGCAGTGATTGGGTTACATTCGCCATAACCACAGCGATATTCCACACAGCGCTGTTCCCACTTATTTGTTTTTCAGCTTTGTGACATCCCAATTTCGTTATTTGGAGAACAAACCAGCCATGTAATACACAATAAAAGTTTCGGTAATGATGTCTTTAGACAATGGAGGCGGCAGTCATTAAAGTATCCTCACAGACGAAAAAAAAAACCATTTCTTATCGACTGGAAACGCTGCATTTTCCGAGGATGAGGAAATGAGGCGGCGGACAGAACTAGCCATCAGATAGCGTGCCTCCTTAATTCTCTCATCCCCTGTTAAATAATATCATTATCATTGCCTAATGACGATGGTGCAGCAGTGCTTATGGAATAAGCCGATTAGGACAGAGACAAACAGCATGGGGCCAGGAAGCACAGCAAGACCATTTACCACTTCACACGGGACAAATGAGTGTGTCTCCGCCATCTTTCCTCCCCCCACACCCCCCCCCCCGCGCCGCACACCTCCATCTATTTCATTTCTCTTTTTTTTTTTCTTCCCCATCATGAAGTATTTGATTTCCTCCCTCCTCATGCCTCCTTTCCTCTCTCCATTCCGCCTCCTTCCTCACCGCCCCCTTCCCCCACTGCCCCTTCTCCTTTGTGCAGAGGTAATCGTAGATGCAAAGGGAAGCGGGCCGCGGGGCTCTTATCAGCCCATAACATCTGTTGGCGTGTCAGGTGATGAGATGGAGCGCTCGCGGCCCGCCGGCGGCCTGGACGGCTCCTTTAATGCAGAGAGGGGAGTGTGCAAACAAACAGCGGCTGATAGGGTCTATGCTTGTCACAATCGCTCAGGACCGTGATCTATCTTCCCCCTGCCTTCCCCCTCTCTTTCTTCCTTTCTTTCGCCTCTCTCTTCCCTGTCTCCATCTTCCCCTCTCCTACTCGAGGGTTCATGTAATTCTTCCTCTCCCACCCCTTGTTTTCAAATCAGCGCTCCTCTCTCATTAGATTTCCACTATTTACCTGTGTGTGATTTGTGTGTGTGTGTGTGCTCAGTGTCGCTCAGCTCGTCGTAATGGTCTTTCAGGCGGCCTGCAAACAGAGCGGAAGGGGAAGTGGATGCCTGACAGTGAGATGCAGCAGATAAGATGGTCAGAGGGACTATCAGGGTTGACGACTGTTATCAGGAGCCGTGAATGCAGAACAAAAATGTATTTTTGCCTTATCAGCACACTCATTTCCACAATCATCAGCCGCATCAACATCAGCGGGAGCGCCGTCGTCATCATCACCGGCGTCACATTCATCATCGTCACAGCTGGCGTCGTCGCTGGGTAAAAACCGTCATTAGCGCTGTTATGAAGGTCAGACACGTGGTCCTGAGTCGACTCAGCAGACGAGAGATGTTTCAAACAAACGCCGGCTGAACCGATGTAATATAGAAGTAGAAACACCCTCAGAGAGCTCAGACCTCCGAGGAAGGGTCCAAGGACCACGCAGCTCATTTCCACCCAATATCATCGTCCTATGATCTCCTCTGATAAATTCACTGATCATCATATGATCGACATGAACCAGAGCGATGTGAAGTCACCTGACGCCTGCTCAGGCTTCCACTCACCGCATCAGGACCAAAAGGTGGAATTCATGTCGTTGACCTCCTCTCTGGCTTCACTTCCTGCATCTCATCAGCTCACCAACACCGGGATCTGTGACTCACCTGTTCGTTTGTGTCACGTGTTTCATACGTACGTTGATTTTGGCTTCAGCGTCGCATCAGTTTGGAAGAAACAAACGTTCAAACGTGAAGTTGGGAGGTTTTTATACATCATACACGGCCCACCGTCAGAAAAGACAGTAACCGACACTATTCCCACCCTGAGCTGCAGTGGATTTCAAAACAAATTGATAAAACCTGCATCAAATTGGAACTTCAACCCGGAGCCGGTGGAGAAACCCTCTCTCTCCGTCCTTTCCCCCGACGACACAGGATTTAATCCGTGTGTGTCTGAGTGCTTTGCCGGGACCACATCAGCCCCCCGTGCTCAACTGTACCGCCGCTTCTGAAGCAACACAACTATAATGTCATTGTCAGATGGCTTGTGGCAGCAAGATCAATAGTTAGTAATTCCTTGGCTCGGGGTCTGAGTCCTTACCCCTCTCTCTCGGCCCGTTCCCCCGACCCCCCCCCCAAAGCTTGAATGTCCTCTAATGGAGCAGGCCAGATCTAATCACAGCAGTAATTGAAGTTTACTTTGAAGCTTTCAATCTAGGAGAATATTTAAAGACAAAGGCACCATGAAATACTATCTACTGTCCCAGGATTAATGCGATCTGGATCTCGTGGCTTCTTCAATAATAGATGAGAGTTTCAAACATACTTTGATCCCCCTCGTTTGTCACCTCGGTGCATTAGATTTACTTAATTCAAGAGGTCAAATGCGGATCCAAATGTCGCTGACCGTTGTCTGTCGGATTGTGACGTGAATCACCTGCTACTGCGGCGACGAGGACTACGGAGAACGCTGAGGACCGTGGTCGCTGTGCTTCTCTTCAAGTTTGTGCAAAAAAACCCCAAACCCTGTTCACCTCATCCCTCGTGCTGATGGAGAACCACATCTACTTTGAATATGTGAATTGTAAACGACGTGATACGTCTTTATGTGACTTACTTCACTCTCCGTGAAGCACAGGACTGAAACGTGAACGAGACAGCT
This sequence comes from Centriscus cristatus, assembly GCA_037832705.1. NCBI lineage: Eukaryota > Metazoa > Chordata > Actinopteri > Syngnathiformes > Centriscidae > Centriscus > Centriscus cristatus. The sequence goes on from JBBMJM010113070.1 coordinate 3,270, forward strand.
GCTGCAGTCCGGTCCGAAGCAGACGAGCCAGTGAAATCCCCCCGACCTGCAGAAGAGGAATATCTGATTAGTCCGGTCTTACTTGAGACAATATCTGTGCATCAAACAGTCCCAACGGGTCTTTTCAAACGTGGCAGCTGCAGGTTGTGTCAGTGGGTGCTGCAGCGTCGGTGGCATCTGTCCTGGCAGTGGCTCTCTGATTGATGGGCCCGAGCACAGAGGGGCAGCGGGAGATGAAGAGAGGTCTGATAGCGGGCCGCTAGATACTCCCAGATTCACTGTGTGTCAGATACTGATAACACTGAGACTCAGAGAGAGTCTGGAGAGGAAGTGCAAAGAGAAATAAGGGCACAAATGAACACTCGGACGGGTGAAGAGAGAGAAAAGAGGCGATGCTCGGGATGTGACATCGGCAGACGGGATGGTGCTTTATTTCATCACGCTGACAAACCCAAGTGCGAGTCCCATTGCTCTGAACTTCACGTTGGCAGGTGGACAAGCCTCCTAGCAACGAGATCGCCCCCCCCTTCGTCTCGACTTTTCCCGTCCTCATCGCTCTTCCTCATCAATTTGCCTCTATCGGGGCGTGTGTCCTTGTCCTGGCTTTTATTAATAACTGTCTGTGGGAGATGAAATAACGGCGGCGTGTTTTTATGTGCTCACTGTGCTGTCATCGTAATGTATGTCTTCTGATAGGGCTTTGAGGGGAAAACAGAGCGCACCTTTCTCTCCTCTCTCTGCCGCTGCAGTGTATCAATAGCATCACCGCCACCCCCACCCCCCCTCACACACTCACCACCCCCCTCTCTCTTCTGTTGCAATCTATCCAGTTTCCTATTTTTTTTTTTTTTTTTCATCGGCTGCCCTGACCTTATCTATCCATTTTATCTCCTTCCAGTTTTCGGCGCCATTTCACCTCTTCCTCCCCTGTCGCTCATCCTGGTGTCACCAGGTTTCCTGTCGCGAAAGGACGGTAGAATGTTTCAACCCGGGTCTTGGGGTCACTGATGAGACACGCAAATTCTACTGTTCACCTGATAGTCACAAGTCATTAAGATTTCAGAGGAGACAAACATTCCTCCTGCATATCTGGTCATCGCGGTGCTGATTCAGGTCACAGGACCACATTCCACAGATGGCGGCCATACCGGGTCACTGGCATCCACATGCAACCGCTGCGGGAAGTACAGTACATGCAGGTGATTTAACCATGTGACATCGGACGCGGGTGCTGGACTCTGAATGACTCGGCACGCTGTTTTGCCCGTTGTCCTCCTGCCGGCTTATTTCCCGTCAGTGTGGCGTATCGCAGCGCTTCTGCTTGTATCAGCACTTTTTGTAAATCACACGTTTAATCAGGGCACCACCAGCATCTTGTGAGATCAAGCAGGATTTTTTTGAAGCTGGATACTGGGTTCAAGTGCATTTTCTTATAGACGAGTATAAAAATGGATAAAATGGAAAGTAAAGTGCATGAATGAATATTTGGTATCAATGTCTCCTACATACCGTTATTGTTACAGTTAACTGGTAAAGCTCCCAGACGACGGGGGAAGGAAAGATTTCCACCTGACACCGACGTTCTCTGGTTGGAGAGAAGAAAGAAGAAAACGGCTCTGGTGGTTTGTCAAATTCGAGGCTGTTGAGACTACATCTAATGATGGACCCGCGCAGATTAGGCTTTTTAATGTATCGTTCAGAAGCCATTGTACTCGGCTTAACTGCTGTGTGGACTTACAGACTTATGAGGCAGAAATTTGCCTTCTTAAAGATTCTACTTTGGTAATCACTATTTGGATTGAGTGGAGGATTTTATGGAGCGTATTCAACAGCTGCCGTACACATCATGTCCTTACTGCTGAAAGTGGGACACTGAGAACACTACACTGCCTTTATTGGGATTAGGTTCATACGCTATAATTTCATGGATGTTTGTTTTATTTCATTCAGAAGGAGCGTTTTAACCTGATGTGCTCATCCTCAATTAATTTGAAATGAGACCTGTTCATTCCAGATTACACAGACATCTTAGAACAATTACAGTTCTTACTTTGAAAGGGTACAAAAGTCCAGAGCGCTGTCACCACCACAGCATTTCAGACAGGCAACAGAATACTATCACCATTGGATACGTGTAATTTTCTGCCACTGGAATTCGAAAATGTCCATTTTAAATTGGTCACTACCCCCCGTCAAAATCCAAGTGATGTTGGTAGTACCTTTCAGAGTCCTGATAAGAATAACTGGATGTAAACAGTGATTTCCCAGTGGTGGAGCAGTCTGACAGGTGGGGGTGCTCTCATGGAGTTTGAGGTGGAGGTTGAGGATGTGGTTGGTGTTGAGCATCGATCGGCAGAAGATGGAGGTCTAACTCACAGCCCTGTGCTTGTGTCGGCCTTTCCTAATTGATGTAATGAATGTGATTAGGTGCTATCGGAGGGATCGCAGAACCTGGCCTTTCGCCCTTTCTCTTATCTACCGAAGCTTCCTGGGCCTGACAGAGCAGCACAATAATTGACCAGAACTCGGGGGGGAGACGTTACGGAGTTACGGATGATGGTCCAAATTGAGAAGGCAGTGGACACTTTTCGAAATGATGGGAAATGGACGCTTTTCAAAGGGACAGACAGAAACTTACAAGCACACATCTTCCAGAGATGTGTTTATCCCCATCATCCACTTACTTAGGCAAATCATTCATCTGTCAAATATTCAAAAAAGTGAGAGACCCGTCTCTGTTTCTCAGAAGTATTCAGTTGAATCCGTGGTGTCAGTCAGGTTTACAGTCTTATGGCGTTGGAGGCTGATTTGAGGAGAGGAAACTTACCGGACATGCGTGTATTCAGTGGTGCAACACTCCCATCATGTGGCCGAGCAGAGTACTGCAACAGGAGATGACAAAGTTAAGAGTTGCCTTTTATCATTATTTCGGTCTTAATCAAACTTACCAACAATAGCATCTCTATGTTTTAAGCCCTTGCAATTTTGGTGGATTAATTTTTCAACAGAAAGTGTAAAAGGATGAACAACATCTAAAGGTTTTCTCAAATGTGAAACCGTGAAAACCGTGTCACACTGTGAAAATCTGACCAACCATTCTCTGGTTCTGAAGAACCACCTCATTCTGTAAAAGATTGGTGATTATACCACCAGCAATATTTACATTTTGTTATCATCATGAACCTGCACCTGAGCCTCAGCTGGACTGTCTGTAGTTCCATATTTATCCTGAAGAGGTCACTGTGACACAACACATACTTTATCCTTTCTTCTGCTCTATGGCATTAGAAACTACCGATGAATCTTCTTCTTCTTCTTCTTCTTTCCGCTTTCAGATGTATTTAAATTGACTGGAATGTAGCAGCGTAAACTATTGTTTTCGTGATAGCGTTCCTGTCTAGCTGTTGAAATTGAACTGAAAATCGCTTCTATTTGGGTCATTTCATCGTTTAATGTCGAGTGGATACTTTGCTTTGCAAAGCAAAGTATCCACAGACGACCCCACAAACTCCACAGGTCTCGGGGGTCGGAATTACTATTAGCTTCAATCCCGCCATGGTTAATTTACCAACGACTGACAAAAAGTTCTTTATATTTTCTATTTTATTTTTGCGAGAAAGACGACCCCCCCCCCCTCCTTACATATGGTTTGACCTGACAACCACCTGTGAAACAAGATGATAGTATAATATCGTCTATGACGTTATGGGGGCGGGGCATCAAATAAATGAATATAGGGACATCTTGTCTCCTTTAAAGACAAATATAGTTTTCCTTCAAAACACAGGTGGGCTTATTTGAAGGGGGGAATGAGACAGTTTTGTGGAATGTTGCTGCAGCTAACGTTAGCAGAGCATTAAGCTAACTGTTAGCAGGCTAGCAGTGCTCTGCGTTTTCCTTGGTCCAGGTCCTGAAGACCTTACCACGTTTGGAAACGCCCCCCACTGCTAGCGGACGCAGGTAAACATTTGTGTTCAAACATTATGTTGATTGCTAGTTTGTGGAAAATCATCACAATTGTTGCAATTATTTGTTTGGAGTGTGTGTGCAGTCTCAGAACCCCCAAAATCTGTGATGTCCACATCTGAGCTTTTCCTGAGCTGTATTAACTCATTTTCATGCATGATTTGATGTGGTGACGCATATAATTACAACCAATTGTGCAGTGCTTTCATGTCACCAGAGGCTACTGTCAATCATTTCAACAAGAGTTAACTATTAAGCTCCGGGTAATGGTGAAGGCAGCTAGTGTACGTCTCAACAAGCTCTTCAGGCCCCTTTTCTCCTACGTGTTGGCGCTGAGTTGAGCTGTGTGAAAGCTGCCACATGCTGTTTTATCATTGAGTACCTGAGACAAAAGGCGGTTGCGGGTGTGTATGCCTTAGACTGATGAAGTGAATCTGTTCAGGTAATGCCAAATAAGAAGTAATAGCAGTGTTTCATGTGAACTATTTGCAACTGTTTGCCATTGGAGTAATACTCCTGCTGGATGTGGGTGAAGATATTAGTGCTCCCCAACGTAGGGCCAGCAGACCGGTTCTCCAACGGCCATCATTACTGCAATGAGACAAGACAGATCATCATGTAAACTCACGATCACTGCTAATTCGTGGGAGCCCTAGCTAATATTAGTGAAGATTACGTGACCAATTTCATAGCTGTAATTTCAAAGGTCGACCATTACAGAACAGACTTCAAATCATGTAAACCTGTATTCACGTCTTGTGTCTGTGTCTGTGTCTGACTTGTCACTTCCATTTATTTATGTGTGAAACCTTGAAAATCGTTCCTCTTGTTCATAAATCTAACCCATTAAATTAAAAGTAAACATCACGGTAAAGAATACACTCACTCTGAAACTATTTCATTAAAACAAACTTAAAAAAAAACCCAAACACATCATACGATCGCTAGAAGCTTCCCTTTCTAGAATAAATATAAATGTTTGCATCAGATGAACTGAAATAAACCCATTTCAAGGTTTATTGTTTGATAATTACTTTTCAGAGAGATCCTATTCATTGTGACTCAATACCTCCATCATGTGGTATTCTAGTATAAATAACTCGATAAAGTTTTTCCACATTAGAGAAGAATGTTTTTTTTTTCTGACAAGCCATATTTACCAACTCTCTTTTAGTGGGGAAGATATTAGGCTAATGGTGTGATAATGGTGAAAGAGGAGCAACACTGTGTCTGTCTCAAAGATGTGTCAGGCTTTTATGCCTTCCAGTTAATGGGTATAAAGGGAGTTATAATGGCACATTTGACTGTAAGAAAGTGGAATTCCTCTCCAGTGGCTTGATCTTCTTGTAAAACATTACCTAGGGTGTCATGAATAATACCCTTTAACGCCTGAGTTGGGTCTTGATGAGTTCATTGTGGAAAATATCATCAAAAGGTTGTCTTTGACGTTCATTTAATCATACGCATAATCAACTTAAAGCAATATTATGCTTCTTTTTTACCTTCAACAGCTTCATTTGTTTTGTACTGGTCAGCTAGTGGCTATGACAGCTTCTCCATCCCCACTCTGTGCCCCTATCATCTGTTCTTCATGTGACATGCAGACCTAAAAGGCCTGTTTTTTTTTTTTTTTTTTTTTTTTCTAGTTAGATGGTTAGTTAGTTAGTTAATATGACCCTTTGACAAGGCCTGGCAGCATGAGACACGGAGTGAAAGGAGTCTCATTAATGAGGCAGGGTGAGAGATGGTTTGAAGCCGACAGACACATTCTGTGGAGGGTTTGTGTCAATGAGCTGGATGGATGCCGGGCTGTCGATACACAGAGACGAGCAGTTGTCCAGCCTCTGTGCAGCCATAACAAGCTGGGGAGCCTCACCTCTCTCCACCTTCCAGATCCCCTTTGGCCCAGGCAGGGCCTGCTGTCTGTGGCCGGGGTGCCTGAAATCCCAGTAATAACGGTGGCATTGATCGCCGTGCCTGCTATGGCCAATTACAGCTTCCATACTATCTAATGAGGGGCAATCGCTCTGGTGGCAATTACTGGGGCTGTATAGTTCCCTGAAAAGTGAGAGCAGTGCAAACATGAGGAAGCACAAGAGAGACAGATAAAGACTATCGCTATCAGACACACATGAACGTTCACCGTCTCCCTCACAGGATTCACAAGTTGAAACATACCTGTTCTTAGTACGAATAAGAACTTTGAGACTCGTATTTTAAATATGTGATGATAGTCAACTGAGGTCCTTTTAACACACTGACACATTACGCACAACGCACAACCCACAACTGGAGCAGGCGGTAGATGTCGAACCAACACGTATATCTGCATAAGAGACTAGAGCTCCATGGTTATTTCTCCAATATATTTTTGTGGCTTTAAAACGCAACAAAAATCAGCAAACATCAGTCAGTTTCACGCTCTTCTCCCTGTGGTTTGAAGTGAAAAAGGGTTGTGAGTGTTGACAGATAAGATATTAGACACTAGGGAAAGGGGAACACAACAAAGGACTGGAATTATTGCTTTAATCATTCTACTTATATAGCTTTATGTTCCTTTACTTCACTTGCTTCAAAGTTTCATCGCTGCCTGTAGATGATGTGGGTATGAAGAGCATTCACTTTTATCTATGTGAGAACAGATGTTGGCCTCGTGTTTCTTGGAGCACATTCCAACACTGGTGTTCCTGGTATTGTGTTGACCCCGTACAGTGTCACTGAAAACACTGGCATTCATAGACTTTCGATTAAGAACATGCCGCCCCGGTTATTCATCTTCTTTTTCTAACATCATCGTGGGAGTTTTCTGAAGCTCTAACCTAATCTGCCTTTTTGAAAGTCTGACTTTCAAAACAAACTGTTCCTAACACACGTCTCACTCTCTGTGTGTGTGTGTGTTTTATCGCTCTATTGTCTTTCCACCGACTGCATCTTTTTCACCATATAACTTTAATATCTGTGTTTAGAACAAGGACGGATGCAGCAGCTTGGTGACAGTCAGACACGAGGGAGCAAAACAAACACCCTTCAAAGCTCTTTTTGTGTGTGTGTAAACGGGGTATAAGAGAGAGCCAGCACATAGAGACAGACGTGAGAGTTTGACTGAGGCTTTGGTGTGGGCTGGTAGCTTTCATTAGGCTAAAGCAAACACGAATGCACACATACATACATGGCCATCAATGTTGTTAGCCGAGAGTGAGCGAGGTGCGGAGATAACGGGTGGAGAGGTTAGAAGATAATCAACGCTCCCTCTCCTCTGTAAACCCAGACAATAAAGACTTGACATCAATATGCCAGCAGAGTCTTCAACACAATAGAGCCTGGCAACGAAGGGGGAAAGGGTCTTCATGGTACATCCACAATGATTAAACCAAGGTGTTTGTGTGTGTCTGTGTGTGCGCATGTGCACTGTTATCGAATCGGTTCTGACAGCTTGTTTTTGTAGTCTGTGGTAATACTTTCATTGTCACTTCTTAACTAAAGGGGGATACGGTCTGTTTCCATCATCCACTCGTGTCTTATATTTAACTGACTGAGGTAGAAGTTCTGAAAAAGGTCTGAATATCGATATCAGCCAATCTGCGCCTTGGTGAGTCCCACTGGTAAATACGGTGACAGTTGACAGAAAAGACGCAGGCATTTATGGAGTGGAACATCTTTACTCACACATAATCTTTGGCTAAGCACAAGCACACACAACGGTCGCCAAGCGCGTCTGTGGCCAAAATCATGTTTGAAATGATCATAAATAATGTGTGGAGGTGTGCCTGCTGCCAAATGGGTTTTTGCAAAAGTTTTGTGCCTCTGTGCATCTCTAGATCTCTTCTATGAACCATAAACAAACATTTGTGGTTGTTAATATTCACTTTCTTAAAGATTATTTGTGCGTAAGCAGTCTGTTTATTTCCTCTGTCCTCTGCCTCCTTTTTTTTTTTTTCCAAGCACGTTCATATCCATTTGATTCTGTATGAGTACGGACGTCCAGCACAGTAAGGAAACGAATGGATTCATTATAGCCATAATGTTCCAGTAAAAGACAACGTGCAGCGATGATCATTGTGTCCTAAAAGGTAAATATTTAATTGTGACTCAGAGGAGTCGTAGAGGATCAGTCACACCATTCATCACGGCCTCAGTAAAGTCGTCCTTTAGATGGCAGCAGCGTGCCACCCCATCACATGCTGAGACTCAGAGCCACCCGATCTGATAGATGTCTGGTGCACAGCTATGAGCGAGAAAAACAAAAGGGGACAGTCTGAGCTCATTATTTCTTTGATTCTTTAAACTTCCTTATACCTTGTTGTTGTCGTTTCCAGTGAGCAAGAGAAATACTGAGAAAGAGAAGACAAAAAAACGAAAGCCGCTGCTTGTCTTGTCTTGTTTTGAAGTTTGATGTCTTTTCCATGCAATTGAACTTGATGAATGCTGGCGTTGTTTTCTTGCTGCCACGCTTTGTCCTTTCAACCCAGTCTGACATATCTGGGCCGGCCGGTTATTTTCAGAACACACATTTGGTACCTGTCTAAGGTTTGAATTGTCAATTATCTAGTCATGAGATTTTTTACGTCCTTTCCGTGCTGCTGCGGGTTTTGTCTACAGTTGTGGGGAATGTTGCGTTCTTAAAGGAGGTGATACTTTGCGCTTCATGTGTCGATGCTTCACATGGAAGCAGAGCTCCAGGGGGAAACATTCAGACTTTCACAGGAACACGCAGACTGTCGCTGCGGTTTACAGTGGTTTGGTCTTTTGTCCCTCAGCCAATTACACTCTTTAATGACTCTGTATTTAATTTAGAGCAAAAACATCAGCAGTTCAACAACTATTGCTAATCTATTAGTTGCAGCTTGTTGTTTGTCTGTTTTGTGATTAGAACCAAATACTTTTAAATGGAACAAGAAATCAGTTGGTTATTTTTGTCTAAAGACAAGATGAAACAAATTAGCAGTGATCGAACACTAATTGTATTCCGGTTAATGTGCATTTTTAGATAATTGTAACGTTTGAAAGGATCTCCTACACTGCTGGGAATTAATAGATTCCTTCCTTTTATTTGAAACTGCTCTTTGCAATGATTTTAAATGGTTTATTATTTCTTAGGGAGTATGTTCTAAGACACAACACTGTGGACATGTGGAAAGTAGACCATCTTGGTAGCTCATGATTCAATATTTGGATTTTTTCTGATCAATCATTCAAACATTTGTGGGGCCGAGTGTGTGTACACATGCGCTGCTGCCACATGACACAGAATAACAATGCTACTAAGGTATTGAACTGGAAATATTTGCATTCGTGTCATGAGTTCCTACTTGACTTTGACCATATCCAAAAACCCTTTTCCTAAGCCATCATAACAGTGATATCCTGTAAATCCTAACAAATTGAATTTTGCTTTTTGTTGAGACACAAAACAAGCAATCATGAAGTACTTCACAGGTAAATTCAATTGGTCTCTTTGGGATTTGATGAAGTGACAGAAAGTTTTGACGTGCACAAGTGTGGACACTCAACGTACACCTTCCTGAACAGAAAGGGAGGGAGAGTGGGAAAGAACGGGCGTGAGCAACACCTATGAACTTAATTACCCAATGAATAATTAATGTTTGATTGCCGCATTCCCCCAGGCTGTCAACACAAGATAATTTATCATAAGATTATAATTTATCACTAATTGCTTTGGCAAGAGGTTTATGATTAGAATAATTTGCTTATTAAATGCACAAATTTTATTAAGCAGCCAACTTTTGTGTTTAAGTACATATCGATTTAGCTGCACCCACGCCACCAGGAGAATGCAGCTAAATTGTGTTTAATCAAGTTAGACATTCGGGATTAAAAATAGTTGTTTGCTCAGTCATAATACCGACCTGCTTTCCATAATTTAGTTAAACAAAACCAGTGATTATTCTAATGCAGTTAGATGCACACGACCCAGGGACGCATTTTAGTACAGGGAGGTGCCTCAGTATGCTCAAAGCCAAGAAAAGCACAACAGCAACCTAAGGACTTAAGCTCCTGAATCCTGTTTACTCTTCTCAGCTGTAATTCCTACTTAGATGAGGTGAATTTGGATTGTTTGTCTCCGGCATAATGAATGTCTGTTGTCTGTAGTCAAAGTATCGGAACGGTGGCCAGAGGGACTCAGCATAGCATTTTTTATGTTTGACTTTCACTTTTAACACACTAAGTGGCTGTGTTACAACACTGCAGTTTGTCAGGAGGGAGGTGTTTCAGGTAAGGCTTTGAATTTTGCCTTGTGGGAAAAAACAGTGCAGGTACTGGAAGTTATTATGGCCTCATGCACTGTCACAGTGATTCAGGACAGGTCCAGTCACTCAGTCCAAAAGAATCTACAAGGTACGAGTTGGTCCTACAATGCTCTCGGTCAAATGTTTGTGATGTCAGGGAGATGTTTGCCTCTGGGCCACAGCCGCCTCTGGTTCCACCTGACTTTCTGGCTCCAGACATTCACTGTGCAAAGGGAGGCGGTGTTCAGAGCAATAACAACATCTGAAAATGGTTCCCAAGTCTGTCAGTGTGAGTTCTGTTGTTAAAAAAAATAAAATAAATCCAAATACTTAACTTTCAATGACAACCTCTGCAGTCAACCTCTCAAAGCCCATTGTCAACCCAGTGGTGATATAATGAAAAAAATACCTGACCCTGGCTCTTTTTGTTAGGAAGCCTGCTTGGTGAAACACACAAACTGTTGTAAGAAAGAACACGGCCTTGGATTGAGTAGAATGTTTTATGGTTTCTAAAAACCCGAGGCAAAATTACCAGATGGATAAAAATGGTATAGTATTGAAAGTACACAAAGAGATCCTTGGAAAGTCACATCGACACATGACTTCTCACGATACTGAGAAACGCACCTGGAATTTGAAGTAAATAAACCAAAACAGAAATGCGCAAGCACTTGCATACTGTTTCTTGGCATTTTGAGCAAAGAAAAGAGTGGAGTGTGCCGCTGAAAGCGATGTGTGCTCTTCGTCTAGCTGTCCAATCAATGTGAGAGGACAGGAGAGGAAGGGCTGAGGGCCACTACAACACTTTGTAACACTCGCACCCTCACGGTGTGCACACGTCACCAAACGTTACACTCAACAAACACTCACTCGCACACGCAGTCCTCCAGGTTTTTGTCTCCGTGGGTGGGATAAGGAGGGCGCGTGTTTTATCAGTGCGTCTAGAAGGTGCTCTTATCAGCCTCCGGAGGACGTCTGGCAGATGTCAGTTCTGCCGGAGAAATCCTGGGCTACATATGGCACAGATAGGGCTCGCACACACACCCGCTGTAGGAAGACAACCCATGTTAAAGGGTTTGGCAGCCGTGTTGAAATCGTCAGACAGCCAATCAGGGGATCGATGGCAGCCGTGACTTGCCCAATGACCCATGCTGTTATCTCCGCTGGCCATCCACCTTCTCTCCTCCTGCGTCTTTTTTAGGGAGGGGCTGTGTTTTTCCACTTTTTTGTTTCTCCTCTGCCCTCCTTTGCTTCATCAATCAGTAATCAGCCTTTCTCTCCATCTTCCTTTGGCTCAGCCCCTCCCTCTTTCCCCTCTGTGACTGGCAGTCTGGTTTCTCTGGTCTAATGAACCTTGGCGGTCTCGGGGCAGCCTCCCCAGGGTTGATTAGGATCCTCATTAAAAGACCGGACCCAAGTTTCTTCCCTCCATCCTCCATCCTCCACCTCCCATTTCTCTTTCTACAGTGTTCTGTCATGCAGAGTGACGTTTTTAATTACCGCTGCTCATCATAAAAGGAAGGCATATCAGCATGTGTTTGTCCTTCCTTTCGCTCTCTCTGCTGCACTGCACTGCTCTGTAAACTCAATGGGAACATCATCGAACAGGCGTCAGCGACATAGTCCACGAACCTAGTGAATGCACAAACAAGGGCAACCGTCTTGCTGGTTCATTTCAGACTCACTCATGTTTGTGGGGGACAGGAAAGAACTCCTTTCTCATCTAGGAAAAAGAAAATGCATGGAGCTAAAGATAAACACCGGCAGGACCCGAAAACACGAGAATAAATGAGGTGCTTTACGGTGACATGGAGAAACAAAAGGGTAGAAGAAGAACAGGAGGTTGTGATGGCGGGGTTATGTCTGGGTTTCGCTGTTGTGCTCAATGATGGGATCCGATCAGATCAGCGCTGCTCCACAGGATGCTCTGGGCCAAACATGAAATCTGATTATGACGCTCGAGAAGACTAATCTTTCTTGAATCTGTCTTCATCTAATTCCAAAAACAATACCATAATCTGTGTGTGGGGGTGTGTGGTTTTCTCTGCTTGTTGCTTGTGATTGCTGGCTCTGGGGGTCATGCACTGCGATTGACCGACATTGGATTTTCCACTCAGATATCCCACTATCACCAATAAGAAAGCATGGAAGGTGTAAAAAATACATCGAGTTCTTGTTTTTCATGTAAAGCAACCCGGTTCCGTGAGTCTTGAACCTGGGCCTGACCCCAGACTGGCTTACCTCTTCTTCTTTCTTCTTTCGGCTTTTCCCTCTTCAGGGGTCGCCACAGCGAATCATCGTCTTCCATCTTTCCCTGTTCTCTGTGTC
>JBBMJM010113137.1:0-15804 GCA_037832705.1 Centriscus cristatus
CAGTGGTGTGAATAAAACAGTAGAAAGTATCTGACCGAGATCTGAAATCACTTCTATATATACACGTTTGTTTGTTTTTTTTCTTAACAGTCACACACACACACACACACACACACACACACACACACACACACACACACACACACACAGAAGCAAATCTTAAAATGATTATTTAAAAAGTATGAATCTGTACAGCGGATGCACTTCAAGCCAACTCCAAACAAGTGTTGATCACACAGGCAAACAAACATATGACTGCTGGAGAAAGAAAATCCAGAAACGAACATTTGGCTCCAAAGTGCGCCGTCTCCTCTAATCTAAGACACATTGGTAGTTTGACACCAGCACTGATGTGCAGTGCGCCACCTGCTGTACACAGTGGGAAGGTTTTTCAGAACATTCAAATGATGTTTGGTATTTCAAGCCATCAATCACCCGCTGCCTCAGCGAACACACCGAATGCTCCAGGTTGCATAAACAAGTAGTAGAAAACAACTGCTGCTGTCATTTCTGGACACAGTTTTTTGCAAAACACAGCAACATATGGTTAGTTAAAGCCCGGAACAGGTTCCTCTCTCAAGTACCATTAAATTCAAATACCCAAACCCCGACGAGTCAGCGTCAACATCCCATTCTATTTGTGGAAAAAGATAAACAACGGAGATCAATGAAGGAGTGAATGGAGTGTTGGGAAAGCACAGCTCTTTAAAGCATGATTGTCTGGCATGAGGTCTGCAGGAGAGCAGTTGGAGAGGTTTGGTCGACAGCGTAAAATGTGCATCTACGTGTGACAACATCCTGCTGGACACACAATCAAAGCCACCCTGAGACATCCCGTCTCCGTCTCCCCCAACCTCGGGCTTGCATCTGGACTCTGACACAGATAAAGGGAGGTGGGAGACACAGTCCGACAATAGTGCAAGATCTGCCGCTGCCTGGCGACGTGCTGTCAGCCGGTGACTGGACTAAAGCCAGTTCTGAAGTGAACGGAGGTTCTGCTCCATCCAGCGCTGGTTCAAGCGGATGGTCTCCAAAGCTTCCTGCACGCTTCGCATCTGAGAGCCACGCTCCTTCAGATTGGAGAAGAAACCCTGCACCTGGGCAGCAGACACACAGCACACACAGGGTAAGAGACAGAGGAACAGTCCCTGTCGACATACTGTTACAAACCCACTTGATCCAGGTGGGCCTGTGTGGAGAACTGCGAGGTGACGGCCTTGATGATACTCTGGATGGCGAAGGAGCCCACCGGGAACCTACGACCAAGAACACAGTCACGTATTGGCCCTCGGTTCGATCCTGGTCGCTGTGGTAGACTCACTTCTCGATGAGCTGGTCCCAGTTGTTCTGGACAAAGTCCCAGGCCAACAAATACCCAGTGAATCCACTGCACACGGTGCTGAGGATCAGAGGCAGCTCCTGAGTCTGGATGATGGAGCCCTTCAGACCGGCTTTAAGAATCCTTGACGGACAACGAGGATGTTCAGTACACAAGCAGCAGTCAAAGCACGCAGAGGAAGGAGCACTGGGGGTCCGTCCGACTGGTTCCCCCTTTCACCTGACCCACCCGACCCACCTGACTGTTAAAATGACTGTTTAGAAATGTCTCTCGGGTTGAGGTGATGATATTTGACTTGTGTGGCGTCGATGTGGACCGAAGCAGTCTCCTACGGACCAGGACTTACCATACTATGCGCTGTGCCGACTGGGACGATGCCAGGCCTTGCAGCATTTTTCTCTTCTCAGCGTCGTAGGTGACATGGGCGTGCATGCGAAGCAAAGTCAACCAATCGTCGTTCGACTGAGCAGCCACAGAGTAAACGACTCTCTGCAGGTCTCCTGGGATCCTACCAGAACACGCAGGGTTCGGCTCCGTTTATAATTCATTTTCTTTTAAAAAGACGTGTGGACAAACAGGCGTTTCTCAAACCTGAAGGTCCCATTGGAGGCGACGTACTGCTGAAAGAGCTCTCTGGCCTTCTGGAGGCAGGTCTCTCTCTCCAGGTGACAGGCGGTCTCCAGGAGGGCTGAGCGCAGCTCCTGTTTGGAGACTCTGTCCTCCTCACCCCATGTCTGGTTGTCCATCAGAGAACCGAACCGTAGCAGGATGTTCATCTGTCAGACACAACAAACAGATCCTCCTCATCCTCTCCATCCAGTTTCTCCAGCTGACATCTCGCCCCGCACAGACCACAATTAGAAAATATGCAGAATGCAGTAACGCCATGGCAACGACCTCAAACGGACAACATACAACAGCATGACAACACTGCTCAACATCTCTTCGTCAGATTCAGAAAACACATTTTTCACCTATTGTCTTGGGTATCAATAAAAGTACCTTCAAGCGGGCCACCAGATCCTGCTCTTGTCTTTTGCTGAGCAGCCGGTGGATGTTATTGAGCTGTAACAAGGCCTCCATCACGGGAGCTGTCTCATTTTCATTGGACATGTAGTTTAAGAGGTTGAGGACTTGGTGGAAGGACACACGTCCTAGTCTGTCGGCAGAGGAGACACAAAGGTCGAAGGCAACTGATGAGGAACCACACGGTGCTCCCATCACTGAGTGCAACTGGAATAGTTCAGGTTCAGGTTTGGAGTGAAACAACAACAAAGAGTAGACCTGCCTGGAGAGAGCAAAGATGTTGTGAATGAGTGAGGCCCGGTCGTCAGGTGAAAGAACGTGGGTATTGTCCGACAGGGCTTTTGTAAGAGCAGACCAGCCGTCATCTCCGTAGTGGACGATGTAGAAACCTGTGTTTCTGTAGTTCACCTTCAGCCACGACACGTTTCCTTGCAGCTTTAGAGTCGCTACAAAACACAAAGGGACACAAGCTCCAAATCCACCCCACTGGCCAGCGCCCAGAGAAGCGATGCACCAGGTGAATTCTACCTGATTTAGTCTTCAAAGTGAACACCTGTCTGCACTCGGGGGCCAGACTGCAGCTGTCGTTCACGTACGTCACTGGAATACTCCACAAGCTGCACACACAACAGTTAGCGGGGTCGACTGGATGCTTTCATCCTGAATGTGTGTGTGTGTGTGTGTGTGTGTGGGCGGCCCACCTGGAAGAATGTGTGTCCACGTCAAATGTGAGCAGGAAGGGCTCCTGGGTGAAGGTCACCTCGTCCCCCTTGTAGCTGACAGTCACCAACGGGAAGCCCTTCTGGGACGTCCAAGAGCTCATCATCTCGGACACATTTTGAGGCTGGCTTGAGATCTCCACCTGAAAACAGGAGGGTGGTCTTTACTTTTACCTTGGATCATTTCCAGAATGAACCAACCGATAATCCCCATCTGATCTTCAGTAAATAATCACTGCATTCCTGGCTACAAACCCACCACGTAGCTCCTCTGTACCACTGTAAGAAAGTATTTTGTGTGTGTACTGAGGGGAATGTGGTCAGTCGGTGGGGTCTTATCTAATTCATGTGAATGCAGTTCACACTTGTTTCTTTTGGCAGCGTTTATGCAGCATACACGCTATAATTCACGGACCTTCCTTTCACGAGGAAGAAGACAAACCAACCTCACGTGGATCAATACAGAGCAAGAAGTCATGTTATTTTCTGCCCTCTAAGAGCTTTTTCTGTGATTAGCTGCAGTATAATGACGTCTGAAAGCAGCAGAACACAGCTGAGGTCAGCAGCTGTCATCTACCTGTGTGAGGCTGTTCCAAAGGTCGCCGGTGTCAGTGTTTAATCCACTGAACTGTCTAAGGTATTGAATAATACCCTTCCTCAGTTGCTGATCCCCCGGTAGGGAGGCGTTCAGCATCAGAAGAATGGCTGCACCCTGAAACACACAGACAGACGGCTGAGGTGCAGTAGGTAAGTCCGGTGACGGTGAATATGGATAGAAATAGGACATCATGTATAAAAGTGCACCTTCTCGTAGGAGACAGAGTCAAACATCTCCTCCACCTGCTCTGCTGCATCGACCTCTGTTGACACGGCATGGGAGGAATTAAGGGCATCTTTATCCAAGGCTCTGAACCGCACTGCCAGAAACAAATTACCCTGCAAACACACCAAGGACTAATCGTTCCTGCACATATAGATTCAAAATAGCAGTTAAACATAGGCTGAGGACACGTCTGAACTCACAATGTCCAGCTGCGGCAGCACTGACTGCAGTGACATGTACTGCATGTAGGTAGCGAAGCCTTCGTTGAGCCACAGGTCATTCCACCACCTCATGGTCACCAAGTTCCCAAACCACTGGAACACATCACAGCTGGGTTAGCACCTGCAGGTTAGTTTCACTTTGACCTCCACCGGAAACAGGCCGGTACAACTACCTACCTGATGAGCGAGCTCGTGTGCCACGACAGAGGCAACCACTTGTTTTTCCAGAGGCGAGGACTCTTTCCCCACCAGCAGGCTGGTCTCCCTGAAGGTTATCAGACCCCAATTCTCCATGGCCCCGGCCAAGAAGTCCGGGATCGCTACCAAGTCTGATACAAAAAGACAAACAGAGCGTGTTGGCCTCTGCTGCTCTCTCCATTGGTTTAATGGGGGTGGGTGTATCTGCATACCCCCCCCCCCCAATAAGCCTCATCAATTAAAGCAGCATTTATTTGAATTTATTTTATTTGAAGTCAATTCAAATACAGAGGCAGAGGTCTTCTTACCCAGCTTTTGGAGGGGATAGTTGATTTCAAAGAAGTCATTGTAGAACTCCAGCAGTTTGGTTGCTGTGTCCAGAGCATAGTCCGTGTGCTCCTTCTTCTCAGGCACAGAATACACAGACACCTGAGACGATCGAGACGCAACCTCACTGAGTACGACGTCAACAGCACCAGCTGATCTGTGATCTGTGTCCGACCTACCAGAGTGTCAGACACATTCCTGCTGATAGGGGTGAAGTTGCCGACGATGAAGGCCAACAAGTACGTGCTCATATTGACACTGGTCCTCTCAAATTCATCGAGCACAAGGCCGTCGGACAGCGGTGTGGTCTTCGCCTGGGACATCCATAAAAAGGATTGGTTCACTGTCTGTTCGTGGGACCAGTAATCTGTGGGGTCTGCGAGTGGGTTCATTCCTCTACCATACTATATTTGACATCCCACCAAACTCCGAACACACAGTTGGTGGAGAGTTAATCGAACACCGTACCTTGGGCATGTTGGACAGGGTCATGTGATCCGGTTTCCTGTTGATTCGAATCAGAAAGGTGGCCTTGAACGCAGGCTCGTCGAAGCAGGGGAAGGCCTTCCTTGCTGACAATGGCTCAAACTGGGTTGCAGCGAGGACCCTGGGAACAACAAACCGCCAGGTGAGCACGTTTGTCACAACACATGAGTTCATCATATTGGCCTTTACACAATGTGAAGCCACAGCCAAATAGTCAAGTGAACCTTTTGATTCCATCTTTATCAGTGTAGGAGCTGTTGTAGAACCCGTCATAGGTGTGTGACAGGTTGGCAGAGTAGTCCAGGGTCAATACACAGAGTCGGCCTGCTTTCAGGTCTTCGGAGAACGTAACAGCTATCTGCTGTCTGGGTTTGTACTCAAGCACATTTACGTCTTGGGCCTCTCCATCATCTAGCTGGAAGAGAGAACACTGTCATTAGTTACTGGGGAAACAAATCAATTTGATTAGCTGAGAACACAGCTGAGAACTCTTTCGATACGTTATGCATCATGTGGACTGTGCAGAATGACATCGGAATCGCTCCACTCTGTTTCTGAAATCGATCAAATCTTGCGTGGTCTCACCTTGAACGTCGCTTTGGTAATATTTAGACTAGCACCGTGCAAGACAATGCGCTTGGTGTTGTGCAGCACCAACATGTTGATGACAGTGTGGCCGGTGAAAGTCATGCTGTTGAAGTCAGGGTTCAAGGTGAGGTCATAGCTAAGAGGACGTATGCTGTGAGGCAGCCGGAACTGTGCCCAAGGGAACGGCTCACCACTGGTGGACAGA
Source organism: Centriscus cristatus (assembly GCA_037832705.1). Lineage (NCBI taxonomy): Eukaryota > Metazoa > Chordata > Actinopteri > Syngnathiformes > Centriscidae > Centriscus > Centriscus cristatus. The sequence continues at coordinate 5,933 of JBBMJM010113137.1, forward strand.
GGGAACACCGGCTCCATGGGAGTGCTCGTGTTTGCCTTAGGACAACCTGACTGCAAAGGGGGGGGGGAATAAAATAAAGGATCCGAGTGAGTCATGGAGGGGTTGAAACTGCGTACGGTAGTAAGTGATGTAGACACAAGTCAACTCTCTCTTACCTTGGTAAAGGTGCATCCAGGTAAGAAATACAGTACCATGGTCATAGAGACAATAATCACCAGGAATAACACACACACAACCATGGTACGGGCTGAGGGTCTTGAACACGACCTGAGACACAGGCAGGCGGGTTCAACGTTACTGAGGACGAATAGAAGTTCAAAGGACGTGGCAGCGTCTAATAGGGCCCCATTTACATTATAGTTCATCTGTAGACCTGTCGATGTCTTTTAAATGTGCTTTTACCTGTATTATGGGGCACCGTGTTGTCGTACTTACAGTTTTGTTTGCACACCTCAATAGAGTATTGGGATTTGTCACAAGTCATTTGAGTCTATATGAACTATATCCAACCACAGTCATCAGACGCTGCACACACATGACTGGTGTACTGGGGTATCAGCGGCGTTGGGTTGACGCCCCGTCCCATATGCTAACATTCTCCGTGTATTGTACCTGGGGGGAGGCTGTCTGGTGTAAGGAGAGGAGGTGGATCTGTGAGCAGCACTGCGATTCATGAAGGACATGCCCAGTAAACGGGCTGAAGATTCACAGTCCTCCTCATCCTCATCCATCTCGTTCTCTCCCAGGCCTCGCACCAGCAACCGGGAGCTGCGGGGCTCATACACCACCTCATCTGGGTCCAGGACTGGAAACGTCTGCACGCAGGTGATAAACAGAGAAGCTGTTAAGTATTTTCCATTTCAACATTGCCTTCCCAGGTAAATGGACGACTTCACAGCACGATGTCTCCATAACAGCCATTGAGGAAATGTGGTTTCTAACTGGAATTGAGAAAGATATTGACATCATGAATGCAGCCTATGTTTGCATTAACAGAAATTGAATTATGACATCGTGGAAAAGAGTGCATATTAACAAAAATGTACAGGTTAATTACAAGTTAGAGACACACGATGACAATGACAAAAGAACTTGTGGGAGAAATGCAGTGGTGCAGATATTCCGTTCATAGATAAGTAAACAATTGCATTAGGCTAGTCCCAGAAATGAATGAGGGCCCATTGGCATGGCCCACTATGACAATGGTGTACCGGAAATGAGTCTTTGGCCAAATCCACGATGTCAGGTTCTTCTTCAAACATGCTGTTCTCAATCATATTTCGTGGTAGATTGGCTCGCTCTTCAGCACATGGAAGAAGGGAAATAAAACAGAGGAATGTTAAAAGTAGAACGGAAAGATGCACGAGAGGGCTCACACACAAGGATGTCAGCATATATTCAGTGATTTGGATGTTCTGGAAGTGTCAAGGGAGAGTCACGTTTCAACATGAAGGGTTGTTATCTTGCTAGGAACACAAAGCCTAGTTTCACAAAGAACTGAAAGGGTTTCTTCAGTTTCCTGTTGGTAAATCTCTTGCAGTACTTCCCGTTGCAAAGAATCAGATAAACATGCCAGTGAGATAGCAGATTATTTTTTAATTTTTTTCCCCCCATGTATCTATCAACTTTAAACAGTAGAAATGAATGCGATGGGAATGTGGCATCTGGTCGGGTCACATGCGTCTGCGGGATACAAGCATTTCAGACTAACCTACAACTTCAGCGTTAGCACAAGCCCTGTGCCTTGTCTTCAAAAATATCTAGCAGTCGGTGACTTCCCCCATCATTGTTGAAACAATCAAGGACATGTTCAACCTTCTAATTCAGTAAATACCAATGTAGTCCACCACACCGTCCAGTGCAAGTCCGCTCTAGTCCCTTAACAATCGTTTATTCAGGAGCAATACACTGGATCTTCAGTCTCAGCTGGTGATGGACTTGCATGGTAATCACAAAGAAAGAAGTTTATAAATTCTGAATTACCAGTGTTCAAAGTACGACAATGGCATTTAATCGTGGCAAGTAAAACGTGCAGATCATGACCGTGGGAGGGAATCTAGTCTATGCCGTAAAACATTTCAAAAATGTTTGTGTGGGCTGTCACCCTCTGTCCACACTGCTGCAGCGTGAATATCTATTAATAGGTTAGGAGCTAAGGAGTAGGTAATATGTAATGTCCATCTAAGGGGTACGATGTAAATAAAACCATAAAAAACCACATCAATCTCTAATGGGTGTTGACTATATTTAGACATGTTTGGGATATTGTGTTATTGTGATGATAGCTATTTCAAATAAGCCTATTCCAAAAGGTCAAAGGAGAGAGGTAATTAATGGGCCAGTTATTATCTAAACAGTAATCAGAACACATGGCTGGCATGTGGGACAAGAGTTGAGGGAGTTTGCTTCATCAATATAACTTTGTTACAACAAATCTCTCAGGATTTGAATTAGGTGCAATGAGCACATTCAGTTCCAGAAGGAGAAAACCAGCAATTAAAATAATCTAATTAAATCAACTACTAAATTTAGCCCACAGTTATAGGGTGTTTGCATTGGCATTTAGAAATGAGCTGGGTGATTTCCACAGCAACACAACATACACGGTGGGTCAGCAGACAGCTCGAAGAGATGACGGTTGGATATTAAACCTCCAAGTGATACGAGCTGCTTACAGTGCATGTATTCTGCTCAATTGTTGTTGTTTTCACAGTTCAGAGTTCACATCATTAAAGAATCTGCTTCACAACACTGCTTGTTTATATCATGGAAAGCACAGAGGAGTTCAAGTGGTATCATGCCAGCGCAGGGCTGACAACTGCACTTACTCACTTCTAAAATGAGACACTCAGTCAGACACACATATACACACAGAGAGGAAGCTTGACTCCGGCTAGTTCCTAAAACACCCCTGTCAACATGTCAACAAGTGTCCTCCGGTGAAAGTCACTTCCAGACAGCTCCTGTCCCGTTGCTCGTTAGCTGGCCTGCTGCTGTTAGCATGTCGTCAACGTCACTGTACGTGCCATCTTCACCACTTACCGACACTGTTACTGTCGAAGGGGTCCATGGTGGGATGACTGAAACCGCTCCTTGCGTCCGAAATAGGGCTTTGGGAAACGACTGAATCAGCTCGACAGCTGTGGAGTTGTTCCAACCCTGTCACAACACAACTCTCAGTAAACTGCAGCCTGTCCTCACCGCACTCACGTCAGCTGCGCAGCAGCTAGCTTGGAACTAGCCGATTTCTCACAAATGTCGCTAACCGATTGGAATGCATTTCGCTATAATAGGTCGACTTCCACAACTGTGTAGTCTATACCTGGATAAGGCATTAAATATATTAAAACTCCCTTCTGGGCTTTACAAGTCACACTGTCCCTGACTCGCTTGTTAAACTAGAACTACAGCAAATCTATGTCTTCTCTCTCAGCTCAGTTGTTGTTGGCGAGAAATCCTGTGACCCCATTGGACAGAACTTCCGGGGGCGGGACACAGGCGGAAACGCGCATACAAACAAATCCTTTTTATATTTCTACAAACTCTCCAATAAGGTGTGGAATATACCATATGCACATTTACATCAATGAAAAACATGCATTTGGATTTCTTTACGTGAAGACGCATTAATACAATATTTTGTGCGTTCATTCATTGAAGGGGAACTGAGCAATCCTATATTTTACCATTTTAAACATAAATAATAAAAACAGGATAGAGTTCATGTCACACAACACACAGTGGGTACAATAGCCCTCTTTATTGTGCTTTTGGTAAAATTCTAGCCACATACATGGTAATGTGTTACTGTATTATGACTCTCTCTCTCACACACACACACACACACACACACACACACACACACACAGCAACACTCTTCTGACAAAATGTTTCTTGAAAATTTGCCACACCCCTTTAATATATAAAACTAGCAACTCGTTTTTTTTCCACACCACAATTTCATGTTCAACCCCTACCTGTGAATTGTGAATTTCTTTGTGCATTTCTCACAGAGATGAATAAAGTATCTATCTACTGTATCTCTCTATCTCTTTATCGACCACCGCTCCGCCTCTATCTGATTTTTCTGAATAAGCCAGGTTTTTAGAGCGTCCAGGTTCCTCTGCACCCAGCGGATGTTTTTCTGTACGTTGTCCAGGGCGATCTGAGTAGCTCTCAGCTGAGATGCCTGTTCTTTGATAGACTCAAAGAACAACTGTACCTGCAGGTCAAACACACACTATGTGACAGAGGAAAACTTCACATGCAAGGAAGTTAGAGGAAATGCACATGGGGTCAACAGGACAGATCATGGTGTAGTACGGGTGTGCTTACATCGGCGAGTTCCTCCTGAGATGAAAACTGGCCTGTGCAGCCAATGATGATGTTTCTAATACAAAATGAGCCCAGCTGAAATCTGCAGAGCAGAGGGAGTAGAGAGTACACCCAGATCAAATGTTCAAAATCTGGATCTGTTGTACAAAACCTGCTCTACTTGTTCAACTTTATACTGACACGCACACCCTCACACACCCTCACACACCTACACACCCACACTGATGGTAAAATCCAATTGAATGTCGAATATTGTAACAAGGTGCATTTCTGCTGTGCATGAATTCAGTGTGCCACCGCTCTGATGAACTTACTTTTGAACCAGTGTGTTCCAATTGTTTTTCACAAAGTCCCATGCAAGGTGATGTCCCTGTGGGTTTCTGGCCACCATCAGGATAAGAGAGGACAGGTCCTGGGATCGGATCACCTTTCCCTCCAGGCCTTGCTGCAGCAGTCTGCAACACAAACATTCACTGCATAACTGGCTATTAACGGCACGTTATCGGCCATTGCTTGAAGTGCCCCCACTTAAAGTCGCTTTGGTCTATCTTTATTATTAAATACCGTCATGTGTGCTTTTTTGTCACTGTTCTGACTGTGTGAAGAACCTATATTGAGGAGGAGAAGACTTACCTGTGCAGTTTGTCTCTGTCTCTGCTGCTGCTCAGTGCAAACAAGATTTTGTCTTTCTGCGCTGCAGACAGAGAGATGTTGTATGTGTGGAGGAGTGAGGCCCATCCGTTATCATCCTGTGCTCCGACTGAATACACCGTCTCTGCCACATCAGTGGGCAGGCTAGAGTGAACACAGGCACGATGAAATGATCAAACTGTACAGTCCAGTCGAGGTCAAAGACATGGAGCAGACACAGAAGAAACTCAGACGGACCTGAGAGAGCCGTTGGATTCAATCCAGCGCCTGAAGCTGTGACGCGCCTGGTCCAGACAGGAAGGGTCATTCAAGTGACACGCCAGAGAGATGACCTCCGACCTCAGTCGTCGCTCTGACACAGAGCCCTCATCTCTCCACGTCTGCTGGTCAATGACACGGCGGAAAAATCGAAGGATGTACGTCTGGACGAGAGCACAAAGTGGAACCAGCTTAGCTCCAAGTACAAGCTCACATCGGAACATTTTCTTTCCTTCTCACTCTCAGGTGGTGAGCTACATCCGCTTCATTCCTCTTCTCAACCATCCGATAAAAGGCCTCCAGATAGCCCAGTCCTTCCAGGAGCGGTACTGTGTGCGTCTCCAAATGCAAATAACCAGTCAAATCTAATGCTACACGGAGCGGCAGATGTCCAGCCCTGAGGAGACACACAGTAACAGTGAACTCGTGAGCTGCGCTGAGCAGATTTGTCTCAGTCTCCTTCTTTTACGTATGCGTCTTACGTGACCAGTTGAAATGCGTTGTGTATCAGTTGAGTCCTGTCCTTGTAGCTCAAAGCCGTGTGGTTTTTCCTCAGTAGATCGGTCATCTCGACCCAACCGCCATCCTCATAATGAACCACGTAATAGCCGGTCATGTCCGAGTTCACCTTCACCCAGCGGACCTCGTCTCCTATGTGTATGCTGTCTAAATGACACGCCATTAGAAAAGAAATTTGTAAATTAATAAAAGTTGATTCTAATCTGATAATCCAGCGTGTGCAGTATTCCTACCTGTGTGTGTTGTCATGAGGTGTCTGTGGATGGTGCCGGAAGTATCCGTCTTGAATGTCAGAGGGATGTGCCAAAGATAACTGTGCAAGAGAGATCACATGACTATGAATACTTCCCGTAATACTGTCATGTGATCATTCCTCGTTGGATTTTATGTTCATGAATTCAGGCATTCAGCATACACGTATGCTCACCCCTGTTGTAACGAGGGCCAGACGGGGTCAGAGGGCAGCACTGTCCTCAGGAACCTGTCCTGTCTGAGCAGCAGACGAGACCCCGCCCTAGTTACAGTTACCACGGGAATACCTTTCTGCAAAGTCCAGGTGTTCATCATGGCTGTCAGATCCAGGTGCTCCCCTGCATACAGGTACTGCAAAATAGACATGGATGTGCCCGCATGTTAGCGCCACAGCGAGGATATTCACGTATCTAAGCTGAAATGGAAACCATTTAGAGGGATCAGCAACAAGATTATACCCACAGAACTTTTGTGGGCCTGACCGCTGCTGTAACAGTGCGTTCCCGACATGAATTCCTCCTCTGAGCATGTCTGAAAGACAGTGAACATACTCCATTCAATACATAATAGTCACTACACCAATCTGGCTATATTTCTCTCCTTGTTAAAATAGAAAACAGCTCAGGTCACAGGTCAGTGTCGTACATTGGCCAGACTGTCCCACAGGTTTTGGTTGAGTGCGTTTCTGTAGCTGTATTTGCGAAGGTATCGCACTATCCCGCTCTGGAACACATCATCTGACAGGAAGTGACGCAGCATGTGCAGGATACATGCGCCCTGGTGGTGGAGAAACAATATAAACATAAATCAGAAGTCAGGCTGATTCCTGGGTCATCTGCACTTTATCATAGCTGTTCAAGTACTGCAGCCGTGTGACACAAGCTCGAGAGTCGGTTTGCGTATTACCTTGTTATAGGAGACGGTGTCAAACATCTCTTTGATGTGAGTGGGGTTTTCCGCTGGGCTGGAGATCGGCCGTGAAGAATTCAGCGAATCATGACCAACTGCGGCAAAACACGTCTGCAGTAGATACTCCTCCTGCAGCATTGTGCACAGAGGAGGATTGTCATTTTATTAGTCTAATATTAATACATGGATAATAAACATTCACTCGCAGTAAATAAAGCACAAACCACTTGGAGGTCGGGGTAGGTGGCCTCCACTGAAATGTACTCCATGTATCTGGCAAATCCTTCATTCAGCCAGATGTCATTCCACCACTCCATCGTCACCAAGTTACCAAACCACTGCGAGCAAAAGGGACTTTTTCAGTCTTCCCACTGTGCATTGGCCATGTGACAGTGGACAGACCCTGTCTACTTTACAGCGCAGACGGAACTGTCAAACTCTCACCTGATGGGCAAGCTCATGTCCGATCACCATAGTAACCCACAACTTGTCCAACGCGGAGGAGGAGCGGGGATCGAAAAGAAGGCTGGTCTCCCTGTAAGTGGTCAGACCCCAGTTTTCCATTGCACCTGACTGGAAGTCTGGGATGGCTACCAGATCTGAAAGAGACAAACAAACAATCAAACAAATGAATGCTAGGACAGATTTAAGTGGCCGTGAGTGCCTGAGTGCGCTGTCAGTACGTGTTCCAGAAAGGAATATTTCAAAAGGAAAATTACCTTGTTTAGGTAGCGGATAGTCAATATTGAAATACTTCTCATAGAATTCGAGCATTTTGACAGCAACCTCCAGGGCATAGTGGGTCTGAAACAACTTCTCAGGGGCAGCGTAGACGGACACCTGCAACCACACAGCCGGACAGGAAGAAACTAAAGAGGCACGGGTGGACTGACCATCAGCACTCACGACCTTCACCGCCATCCGCCGGACAAGAAATAGTCCTTTACTCATGGAGAATGGTTGTTTTTAATGTTGTTTTTAACATTTATGTCTCAGAGAGCCTCATGTGAAAGTACAGCAAACACATTTGCAATGTAATTCTACTGACACAGAATGTTCGAGCATCTCTGGAAAGAATAAAAAAACATTTTATGTTGTACTCATATTATAAGGTTAATATTGGGGGGGGGGGTAGAATGGAAGTCCATACCTGAATCCCAGAAGATGTCATTGCTGTTACAGACTTGAAGTCACAGATGACGTAAGCTACGAGGTAAGTGCTCATTTTCACACTGGCAGCGAACTGGTCTTCCTGCAGACCCCCATCGACGTCGACCGTCTTCACCTGACACATGTGCAAACACAGACCTGTAGCCACGTCTCACTACATCTGCACATTGAAATTGGGGGGGGGCGGGGTTAACACTTACTATCGGCATGTTGGACAATGAGATGTGCTCTGAGCTCCTCCGGATCCGGAGGGAGAAGTTGGCTTTGAAGCTGGGTTCATCAAAACAAGGGAACGCCATCCGAGCACTCGTGGGCTCAAAGTGGGTGGAAGCTAAAGTCCTGAGATGAGATATAAGATATGAGGTCAAATGTTGTTCTTGGACACTCCCTGCATGTGTTTTTCCTGATCTACCTGTGAAATAACACACCTGATCTCCCCAGTGCTGGTCCTGTAGGTGCTCTTATAGAATCCATAGAAGCCCTCTGCAAGTTCTGACCCAAACTCAAGATACAGGAAGTACTTCTGACCGATGCTGAGCACTCTGGACGAGAATATGCCGATCTGCTCGTGAGAGGGGTTATAAAGGACTGGTAGAACCTGGAAGAGTAGGAGAAAGTGGGTCGGTTAAAGGTGACAGATCAGCACCTGCTCGCGTTCACGGTCTGCACCTGCTCAGACAGGTGCGAGACGTTCTGGTCCAGTATGGTTGCCTTGAAGATCTTCAGACCCTTGCTGTGTAATACAACCCAATTTGTGTTGTTCCGGACATCAAACTGGATCTGGACGGAGCCGGTGAAACTGAGACTTGTGAGGTTAGGGTTCAGAAAGAGGTGGTAGTGAAGAGGAACGACGTGTCTGGGATGAACAAAGACATCGCATTAAAAAATACTTCAGTCAGTTCTCTTCCTAATGAGTGTGGACAAAAGAAATCATAGTGGTACCTCGGAAGACGGAGGCGGCTCCAGGGAAAGGACATGTTGTCTGTCAAGAAAGGAGACTGTTGTCCTGGAGGGTGAGGAGGGTCCGACACCTGCTGTGATAGGTGGGTGTGCTGCAGCCCGGCAGCAAACACGCTGATCACACACAGAACCAGGAGCAGGAGCATCGTGGGAGGAACGTCCTTGGCCCTCTGATGGAAACAAAAACCCACCTGGGGGGCAGGGAGGCTCGCGGCTAAGTCCTGAATTCACTGTCACCTCCTGAACATGAGGAGCGACTACAAGCTTGACGTCTACACAGGCGACGAATCCACTGGGGAGATGGAACAGGATCGGGAACGGCTGGAGATCCTAAAGGACAGTGGTGAAGGACAACGGAACAAACACAATGATCCACTTGTGTGTATGATGATCAAATGTCACTCCTGGTAAACGTAGGTGTTTTTAACAAGAGTCTGTCCCCAGCTGAAGGAGACGTCTAACAAATGAACCACGTGGTTTTCAGGACACAGCTATAACTGTAAGGTGACAACAGCTGCAGCGGCACCGCGGCTGCGTCCATATCAGGCAGCTCGATAATCAAGCTGCTGGAAAAAAAATATCAGTAGATACTACGTGACGTAGCCAGGGGATGTAACAAACTGTCAAACTGGACACACTTGTCAAAATGTTTACCTGGATTACTGTAGCGTCCTCATTCTTCCTCCATTTCAGCAGCCGTGACTTTCACTTTCTCTTCTCACCTCCCACCCACTTTAGAGGAACAGAGAGAGAGAGAGAGAGAGAGAGAGAGAGAGAGAGAGAGAGAGAGAGAGAGAGAGAGAGAGAGAGAGAGAGAG
>JBBMJM010113147.1:0-15804 GCA_037832705.1 Centriscus cristatus
CCCTCCATCTCCTCTCCATCTCCCCTCCATCTCCCCTCCATCTCCCCTCCATCTCCTCTCCGTCTCCATCTCCACTCCTTCTCCTCTCCGTCTCCATCTCCTCTCCTTCTCCTCTCCGTCTCCTCTCCATCTCCTCTCCGTCTCCTCTCCGTCTCCTCTCCGTCTCCTTTCCGTCTCCTCTCCGTCTCCTCTCCGTCTCCTCTCCGTCTCCTCTCCGTCTCCTCTCCGTCTCCTCTCCGTCTCCTCTCCTTCTCCTCTCCGTCTCCTCTCCGTCTCCTCTCCGTCTCCTCTCCTTCTCCTCTCCTTCTCCTCTCCGTCTCCTCTCCTTCTCTCCTTCTCCTCTCCGTCTCCGTCTCCTCTCCATCTCCTCTCCATCTTGTTCCCTGTCATTTTCAGACTCATCCACGTCTCATTCTTTCATTATATCTCCCCTTCCTCTGCCACTCTCTCTTTGACCCTCAATCCAGCCATTTGAAACAGGTGAATGCCCCCCACCATTTATTGCCGTACAAACAGTATTTCTGGTGGTCTGCATTGTTTTTAATAAATAATACCCAGAGATGATTAAGACTGATTTGGTGCAATATAATCTGGACATAATACAAATCAATTTAAATGGGAAATGTGTGATCACAAATCTCACACTTGAGGTTCTTCAATATGCTTCATAAAGTTGGTCAAAACACCGGTGCATGTCTCTAACAATGGCCAGTTCCATTTTGTTTAAGGTGACGACCTGTGCAGCCTATTTCACACATGACATACAGCGATACAGCGTTTTCAACAATAGGGTCAGCCGAGTGGAGCTGACGGTGCAGGATGAGGAGAATGTGTATTCTGAGGTCCACCGGCTCTATCGGCCGCTGATGTGCTTGATGAGCAGCGAATCCAATTCCGTTCTGGCACAAACATTTGGTTTTCATAAAAACTCAGTGACTGCCACATGTCACACTGCACATGACAGGGACAGTGGGTCATCTGAATGAGAGAAGAATTTGCTGAAATGAAACGTTTGATGTTTGTTAAAAGTAAAGTGTTTACTTCTGCAAAGCCTTGATGGACAGTCAAACCAGGCAAGTCTTGAAGTAAGTGTAGACAGACACAGAATCAGGCTCATTTTCCTCGTATGACATCACTCAGGAACAACCTGAATATAACGGGACCAATGTGTTCAATGATTCAATGCATGTGCTTTGACTCCTGTTCTGGGTCTATCCAGAGTCCTGCAGACATATGACTTGTTCTGATGTGCAAAGCACTCACGCACCCAGGCATTACAATATTCATATCAATCACCCAACCACTGAGGTAACCTTGTTAAAGCAGCAGCAGACGCCTGACTCACGACTGACTCTGTACTGACTCACAGGCGTTTCCAAAACTTGCAAATGTGCATTCAATGAAATAGCAAAATACAGTGACGGGAAAAGGTTCTGAAGATATACAGGACCTCAGCCTAAGGCACTTTTATTGATATTTAACAAATAATGTGGTAGCTTTTCTGCTTGACAGGATCCAAAGGTGTATTTGCTCTTACTTCACATTAAATCCAAATAAGAAGTAAAACTATGAACATCCCTGATCTGTAGTGTAACCTGAACCACAGGCTTAAGCCCAATGTAGTCCTGATGTCTTTTTACCTGCACATTCACACGCAATGGCAATATCTAAAAATAAAAAAGTACTGTGATACTGAATACGAAAGAAATATTATGCAATAATATGTAATGTCTTTGGTTTTGTGACAAGGTCTATTGAGGGTTCATTTCTTATGCATTCCAGCTGACGCTGCCATTTAATCAAAAATGCAAATGCTTTCAGCACAGGTTCAGTCCTAGCTGAGTTTTCAACTTCAGGTTTCACAAAAACCTTTAGCACAAAAAATGAGCGCACTGCCAAAAATAAAATGTGCTAGGCTTAACAAATAAAACTGTGGTTAAAACACAAATAATACGCATTCAGGTCATAAACACAAGGGGAAACATTGACAAACAATATCTCCTGTTGATTTAGAACGTGTATCACTTGTTTTTGGGAGAAGAAAAGAAGCAATAACTAAGCTGCTGAGGCTCTGACGGTGGAACACTGGCGTAACCTCAGTCCTTTTCTGAAGACGTCTGGAAGAGCTCACCTTGCTTACGAACATCCTCCACAGCAGCAATGAGCTCCTCCTTGAGATCCTGGCTGTCTTTGGCAATTTGCTCACCCTTCTCCAGAAAGTTCTGGGTAGCCTGCTCGACGGACACTGCCAGGACATGGGCCTTCTTGGAGCGCCCCTTCTTCTTACTGGATGGTCCTTTGTTGCTCGTGTTGACCAGTGTAGTCACCTGACAATGAAGCAGCTGGTTACTGACGTGCACAACAAAAACGGGAGGGTTCTAAATCCTATGACTCATGTGGTTGCCAGCCTTACAGTTAACATCAGAGTGCTCCAAAATACAGCCCAACTCATCACCAACAAAGGTGGAAGTAAACTGAGCGTTGGGCATTTGTGTGTAGCTCTTAGCTACAGTGTGTCCTTTCCTCCTATAAAACACATCCAGCTTGTTTCTCAAAGCTGTTATAGAGGAGAAACACAGCAAGATGCTTTCCATTAAGGACTATTTCAGACCATTCACAGAGCAACAACAGTCACACACCGATTCAGGCGCCCACATTCCCCGCAGACTCCAGTTATACTGTTCACGTTATGAATGCATCGTCTGGGTCAGACAAGCACTATGGAGGAAATAATCAAAAGCCTTTAACTAAGCAGGAAACATTCATCAAAAGTTTGTGTTGGAATATATCAAGCCAGTCAAAGAAAACCGGGACATACAATGTCTGTTAATTAGTTTTGCCTTTCAGACAAATCAGTGTTATTCATAAAAGCCTTCTCTGATTGACAAATCTTCCCCTGAAATTAATTACAAGATGTGACCAGCAATGTATAGAAGGAGCAACAAAGGATGAAAACCAGTGCTGCATGACATTAAGCTGAGGAATCATCTGCAGACCCTGTGTGGTGGTGACACATTCAGCAGAACACATGAGCACCAGTGACAATCTGTCTGACAATTGTACATGTATGTATATACTGTACTTACTAAATCCATCCGGGTTTATATATAGCACAGCATACAAGAAGAGCATAAAAGAAGAGACAGAGGTTTATGACTCCGATACTACTGGAGCCACTGAAAAATAACTAATAATAACTCATTTTTTGCGTTCAATCATTTTGTCATTTTGTCTAAGACAGTGACAATGGCTGCAGCACAAAGCTGAATCCAATGACATATGTATACTACGGCCAACACGGCGAATCTCCACACGTAATTTGAAGTTTTAGCCTGAGCTATCGAAGTTGCACACTGACGTTAAGAAATCCAAAACCCACAAGCACTGATAGCACTGCCACAGAAAAGTTGAACCATCCAATGCCCCGATAGGAGCCAAGCTCCTGTAATCTGATTCTTAAATATATCATAGACTTTCCCTCCGTGAATCTGCTGAGAGCAAAGTTATGTCCCATCTAAGCTGCACTACTTGAGGGTGTAATAATCTTCAATGATGTATGACTGTCTTTAAAATAGGATGTTTGTTGGGGGGAAAAAGTAATTCATGATTTAAAAAATATTTTTAGAGTGTGTATTTAAAGCTGCCCAACAGCCCTGAGTGTTTAATGTGTCAACTTATCTGCTCAACTTTGCTGTACAGTGCTAAAAAGTAGCATTTAGTAACATTTAACAAACATGTAACAAAGTAACATTTAAAAAACTGAAAACTGAAACTGCCCAACAAGCCCTGGTAGTTAGTGATAGATCAGTACAGACTAAATAGATGTATAAGACTGTAGAAGTCAAAGAAAACAACATTTTTGGTTTCATGCCGGGTGCTGGACCACCGTACCGTTTCAAACATTCAGTCCAGCTAAATGTGATTTCCACCAAAGGTCCGCAGACACCATTCAGATACAGTAAATCATGTCATGTAGTTCGGATGTGTATTTCAACCTTTTTTTTTCCAATTGGTTGTTACAGTAGTTGACACGAGTCAACTATCAAGATAGTCCTTGAATGAAAGTGTCGGTCACTGATCTACTTCATCTGCATGCATAGATAGCAGTGTCAGGCAATGACGTCCAATGTCACCGCAAACTGGGACGCTTGATATCCGTTGTCTCTTCTGTCTGCTCGTAGATGTGTAATCACCACATACCGTAGCATAGTGTAACCCATGTTGAAAAATAATAACACATTCACAAATAAAAGGGCTGTGTGATGAACGGTGATCAGTTTTCTTTTTGTCCAAACCAAATTCCGGACATGTTGACATATTCAGATTCTAAGTCAAATAGGATCCATCTCCATGTCTCCAAGTGAACAAAAGTTTGTGGGCATGTGTCATCATCTCTGAAATCCTGATGTGTTCGTTAACCCAGGGCTGAGCTGCGGTTCATGCTGCAGATAAGACTGCGTGTGTCATAAAGCTTTCCGCAGAGGCTGACTCATTCAAGTCAAAGCTTCTTGATGTTTTGTTCTGCAACAGCGCCTTAAAAAGCTTGATGTATATTTAATTATGCCCACGGTAACCTCAGAGCATACACTTAGACTTACTCTTTGTATCTACCTTCAAACGGATTTAACTCTGGAAGTATACTGCTGCCTGCACGCACAGGCTGCAATATTTTCAGAACAGCCTTAAGGAAATGTAAGCAAAAGACAAAAAAATTAATGAAATGGACGTCGGATTTGACTAGAACACTACACGCTCCATCAGTTCTCTCAGTGTTTACACCAACATAAACACAACATAAATAACAACTGATGTTACAATTCAAGGGCACTCATCGCTGCAATTTCACTTCAAATCTCAAGAGTTCTATCAAATGACATGACTGTTTAGTATGTTCATGTTCATTGGATCTGGTATCATATTTGCAACCTGTCCATTTCCAGCAGAAATTGAAGCAGGAAGAGTTTCCCAGGTATAAATGAGCAGCAATGTTGCCATTAATTAGAAGCAGCATGGAAATCCGATGTCACAGACATCCCCGATAGGGACAAACAGTACGTACATGGAAGAACGACAGCGCCTTTGTTTCTGATTGAGATGAGAACACTAACTTTCAGTGAAAGATATCTCACAGAGAAAACGTCGTTGAAACAAAAGAGCCTGACATTTGAAGCATGCTGAATGGTGACTGGCATCACATTTTAAGTGGCTCAATCAGGAAAGAATCCATCAGAATGATGCAATACTACAAGACAGCAAACAATGGTGATGACACCTAATCCTGATGATGATCACACACAGACAAAGTCACAAACTTACAAACACTTACTGAAGCCATGTTTACCAGTAAAAGCTTTTTTTAAATTAGCTTTTTACCCAGTGGAGAGTAAAATGTACTTATTTATGTTTGTGAGAACAAAAGTCAATAAAATGGAATGAAATACACACAGGAAACTGTGTCTTTCTGACAGATTTCAATTAAGTCATCTGACATATCTATTACATGGTGTCATACATCATGGATCACCCGTATTTATTTCCCTGTGGTGGCCATCACACTGGGGGGAACAGCTGCACTGCCTTCCTGCTGCAACCTCATCTTATTCCCGCATACACGGCTTCAAATCTCACCAGGATCATTTCAGCACAGCGATCTGGCTGCCTGGTCCTGTTGACGTTAATATGACAGTCGTGGAAAATTTTAATTGATGTCCTTTATTGTCTGTAGCCGACAGACAGAGTTTATATTACTTTTTTTTCCACTTACTATTTTGACTTTGGAATGTTTATATTTGTTGGAAGATATTTACAGCATTCCCCCCCCCAAGGTGTTTTATTTGAAAAACTGACCAGATGTTTTACCTCTACTGTGTGTGATTTGTTTTTTTTGTGTCGCTCAAGCTGCTCTGCACAAGTTCATGTCGCTTCTATCCAAAATAGAATGGGCGTATATTTTTAGCTAAAAGAGCGGAGAGAGTCACTTCTGGAGCAGGCGGTGTCATATTGCAGCTGGGATCACGCCATTCAAGGGCACACGAGAGATGTCATGCTCTGAGGTCTAGTGGTGGTGTCATAAAGGTTTGATGTGCATGTCGTGAGTTTAAGCCCAAATTCTAAATCCATGGAAAGTACAAAATAAGAATGGAGCATGCAGACTAATCCAGTGGATGTCTCAGGGAACAGGGCAGGGACAGACAGAAACAAAGTGGGCCACAAAAAAAACATCGGCCTGTTGCATTCAAATGTGGCTAAAGAATTCTGAGGGAGGCGGTCTTCGTTTTTATTCTGACAGCTGGTTATTGGTCCTGAGCAAGCCCATTTGTTGTGTGTTCTTTACCTGAGATGAGGATTGCAATTAAGCTGATCAAAAACATGTCTTGACAGATGAGATTGGTTTAGTCGTAGCAGGAGAACATGTAACAGCGTGGTGAAACTAACCTTTTCTTTGGGCATAAAAGGTTGTTGTGACTCCCATTTTATTGCTGATCAGGGGTATTAAATGCTACGGAGTCTTTCCTCCCCAGAGCACTGACCAGTCCACTCAGTAGTAAATCCCCGGGGCTTCCCGTAGTCGTCCAATTTTCCGCCTTCAGCAACTGAGACTCACATTCAACGACTGAGTTATGGGCTTCAATGGGACATTACAGAAGGGTGTGTGCATGCAAGGGAATGTGCATGTTGCCAGCAATATATACGCATGGTCATGCACACACAAAGCTCCTGAGAGATGCTATTAGCCTATTCACCATTATAATATATATTTATAACCAAAATTAATAAAACATGTGATTTAATACTTGATGAGGTCTATATGTACTTCTGCAAGTACCTAGGGAGAATTAACAATGTATTTGTTCCAGTAGTTTAATTGAAACAATGAAACATTCATACATTTTGGATTTGTTACACATAAACTGAAATATTCAAATATTACTCAGATTCATTCATGGATTTTAAACTGCATAATTAGTGGTTTACTCAAATCATACACAAAATATTTTGAGATACTGTTTTTTTTCTTCTGTTTTTCTTAGTGCTGCAGGCTTCAATTATGGAAATAAAAATTTTGTTGAAATGTTTTAGTTTTCATATAATGAATGGAGAAAATGCACCGTTTACTTACATTTTCCACCATATTCTAATTTTTGGAGATAAACCTGTTTGCAGCTTGATGCCAGGATGATTTCCGGCTATTTTACACAATAGGTCAGCAAAAGGGTAGTTGGAGAAACAGCACATGCTGCTGAGAAGATAAAGAACACAAAATGTATCCATGTTACATGCAGACAAACTTACAGACAGAGCTCATTTACAATGCTCATGCGCATGCATGCTGTGTCATAAAGGATTGAGAGCGAACTGATAAACAATATAACATTTATTATTCCTTGTTGAATATATATTCACTGTGTATTAATAATATGGGCATAATATGTTTACAATTTCAATTCAATAATTGGATTTCTGGCTTTTGTAGCTATTTCCACAATGACTCAGCACTTACCAAACAGAATGAATGAACGTCATTCTTTCACTTGACAAACAATAGTGTTATCTGCAATAAAATGGAAATACTCAAATAACTTCCAAGCACTCAGGCACTCTGGTTCGAGACAGGAAAGACTTCCTATGGTAATTACTCATTAGTCCATCCATGCTGCTATACTCTTTGATCTTCCCACTTGTCTCCATTATTATTTTTACCACTGAGTCTTTCAGTGAGAGATCCTGAATTATCTTTCACGGTTGGCAAGACATTTATGTCACACAGTGGATAGAGTTAGATTATTGGCTCAACAATTTGTAGCAGAAGACACTGAAAGGGGCAAGTCGGAACTTTTCCTGAAAGTCTATGCTTCATATGCTTAACCGATGACGGGCAGTAACTCACCATAAAGTTGTGGTGTTGGGAAAAAAAAAACAAGAAACTGCTATATCATGAATGGACGTAAATTGTCTGTAACATTAGACATTTAAACATTGAAGCTGCCTCCGTGGAACAAAGTGTTAATAATGAAATACCTCAAGTACATAATAATACAAGAATGAGATGAAGACAAGAGCACCAAAGATGACTATCCTCTGTAGAGTTGTTTGCTTTAGCTTTTAAGATACCGGTAACTTTTAAAAAATCTGACATTGTCATATCTAAAGATCTAAAGGCAACAAAAGACAATGAGGAGAGGAGGAAAAAAACAAAACCAGCTTGTTCAACAACGACAGATTAAAACGCCACTCATCTTACCTACATGAGTGACAGTGATTCCTTTGGGAAGCCAAAACAATTAGAATTTTTTAATCTCACAAATGAGACACAATGAATCTATAATGGGGATACGCCTGACACAGTAGGGCGCCGCAATCAGCCTGTACTCCAGAGTGTCACTCCAAAGCCTGGATAACACACCTACATCAGGGTTGAAAAAGGAAGGGCATCCAACATGAAAGCAGATATTAACAGACAAGCCAGCGCATGTCGACAAACAGAGAATAAGTTCCTTTTTAAGTGATGGACATCAGACCTGACATATTTACCAGAGCTCATCTCATCATGTCACCTCCTGCCACCCTACATTCCTCCTGCCGCACTGTCAGTAGCTTGACAAAGACACTTAATCTCGATTATGAAAGTCACCGTTCCATCTAAGTCTGATTATTCTAAGAATGATAATTCTAATAATAATGATTCTAATAATGGTTGTTATCTCAAGACTTGTGGTGACACGATTTACGACATGGCAGAACGCCTCCTGAATGTCGTCCAATGAACGTGAGAATCACTTAAGTAGCAGAAAGAAGCAATCTGCCACCATTGTGTCCACCAAAACAATGTGCCTACGGGTCCATTTCAGCTGCATGACGATGGGTTAGACGTGAGTGACCCCGGCTTTACACCGGCTGCGTCTCCGGTCCGTCTCCGATATGTAATATGTCGTTGTATTTTCACAGACACACACTGTAAATCCTGAATTATGGTTCGTCAGTATATCTATGCTGTGACACCATGGTGACACCCTTCGAACTTCTCCGTCATTCTATTTTGTCACTCAATTCACCGTCGGAGCGGTAGAGGGGCTCACATCCCACAGCTGATTTAATTTTCATCATTTGAACAGTTGAAATGTAATTTCATTAAGTTAATTATTAATTCTTAATTATTTCATGAAAACAATTCCTGGGAAAATTTGGAGTCGGAGGTAAGAAGAGCGACAGATGAAGCATCTGGCTGGGAGCAGCCAGCGGCTAGCAGCCGGGAAACTGACGTGATGGCCGGTCGACATACTTCGTCATCCCAGAAGAGACAGTGATCCAGTGAACTGATCTGCAGCTCGTTGGGGAAGTAACGCTGTTAGCTGTTCCATTACTTTGTCTAAATGAAAAGTTTTACACTAGTCTGAGAGCAGTGCTGATCCTGGGGTAATGCATCACTACCAAGCTGAATCACAGCCCTCTCGGTCTACGCTGAGTCTGTGTTGCCTTGACACGTTGTTACAATGTTTTGGAGGTGCACGTCAACCTACATGTAGGCTACGGAGAGCCCTCTGCATAGCTGTGTACCCTACACCGTAGGTACGCCATCGGTTTGACGCAGTCTCATAACCCAGGCTTTAGAGTGGTGGAGGTGGGAGTAGGATGGGGAGGGGGGCTGAGCTGCAGCATCGCTCCCTTGGATCCACATGAACAATATTTGAGACCAAGTGATTATTATTTTGTTCAAATACTCAGGTGTTCAGTGTTTTCAGAGCCTCCAAGATTTGAAAAATTAGAAATGCAATTATACTTGTTTTCCTCCATATTATAAATAATTGAGAGAAATCACGATAATTGTGAATATTTTCTTGACAATAACTGCACCTGGAAAACCTATATTCATGGCTTCCCAAGTAGTGAACACCTCATATTTCTGCTATTGGTTTGTGTTGTAGGGCTCACAATAAGTAGAGTGTAATCCACTTATGCATGTTAAATGTGAAGCACCATAACCAACTCTGACCAAGTATTTTCCAAAGATCAAGGCACAGTAATGACGATGCAACACACTGATGCAATGTTGTGCAGAATTTTCCCAACGATTACGACTGTGAATACACATCTAACTCCAGAGAATTACAGCTACTTTTATAGAACTTTTATAGAACATTAACTCTGGAAAAATTCAAATGCAGCAAAGTTACACAAGTAGATGATCTGCAGATAGTAACTGTGAGAGTGAGAGAGTTTTGTGAGTAAATTATTCACCCAAATGGGATTTGTAGTATCTGAGAGAATAACAGGAAGCTATATATCAAATGTTTTACTTTTTATAAATCATAGAGCAAACCTATGGCTGTCGAGGGGATTTCACATAGAATGAATCCAAACAGGAAGCAATGTGACACATCAGCAAACAGAAGTGAAACAACAGATTGACCCATATTTTGGACCATCCAGATTCATTCAGATTGCATCTGCACTGCTCCAGCTCCCACAACCATGCCGACAATCAGAATCTCAGATTATCCGTCGACATCGCTCCCTTTCATCCTCTGTCTCTGTGTCTCCACCCTGCTGGCTGTCTGATCTCAAATGGATCAGCTATCTGTTTGTAGGGCTGCTCAGCCATTTCATGGCATGAGGCTGCAGTGTTGTCGCCTCGGTGCACTGGTGGGGGGTGTGGTCCATTCGCACCATCATAATTTACAAGTTAACATAGAAGTTCACACAATGCCAGCACTGGGATAGGTTCACCTTGAACTGTCCTCTGCTGCTGCCACAACTCCTAGAAAAGACCTGAAATATTCAATATATTTAGTAGAAAAACAGAGTGTTGTTTTCTCCTATTAAATATGTCAAAACACATTGTTTTGTCCCTCTCTGAAATACGAAAAGATGCCTAAGATTACAAATTCTTAAAAGTTAACGATTTCATTTTACAAACACCTGAATAATTTTGCTGAATACAAAAGTTCAGCTGCTGGAGCTCAGTGCAACTATGGTTGTTCTCTCTTCTGAGACAGTTCAAATGTAATGTGAAGTCCACATACATACAAACTACACTACATACAGCATTTGGCCCAAGATTAATGAATGGGCTGTTGTTGAATCATCTATTGTCCCACAAGCCAGTGGAGCTTGTAACAGTAATGACATATCTGGGGAGTTGTGTTTCTGTGGCAGTCTGCTCGGACATGGGGTCTCTTCTCCAGGAGATACACAGGGAGGTGTGAGAACAGCAGCATCTGTGCGTGGCTGCTGTTCAGCACCCTGGGGCGACTCGTATGCTGACATAGCAAGGTGTCAGGAGACACGGCCCGAAGACAGATGAAAGCATGTTTCACAACATCCGAGACTGACCCCAAGGCACTGGCAGATGAAATGAGAGTAGAGAGAAGCTAACGGGGGTGCTGTCGTCCTTATAGAACTTTTGTAAAATGAAGTATGAGTACATCATTCATTCATTCGTTTTCTCTGCTTGCTCCAGTAGTTCATTCAGGGCCACATGAAGGACACACAACCATTCACACCGACCGACCAAATGACCTTAGCATGTCCTTGGAGGTGGGAGGAAGTCAGAGTACCTGGGAACCTGGGTGGGTACCTGGGAAGGATATATGGAGAGTTTTTGTGCAGCTACTTTTCATATGAACTATTTATTTTGCATTCCTATAATGGATTATGTATTTAGATGTCGGGTTTGGTATCATGAACTGACCATAAATCGCCACATTCTGTGACTGTTACACATCTGGACCTGATTGTGATGTATGACAGGATAATAAACAACCGAATGCTATCACACACAGCATGTCTAGTTATTGCAGTCACTGTACAGAAACACTGAAGGTTCTCAATGGGTGACATACCAGCAAGAAACTGCCTTTGAATAGTAGTTTCTCTCACAATATTCAAAACTGCAATAATACCACTGGCAATCAAAATTTAATCTGGGGATAAGAAAGAACAGGAAGCTTCACATCTGTCAATCCAGTAAGCCATTTCCCTTTTCCCCCTTGTACTACATACATAGCCCTTTTCTTCAGTGCCAACACCCAGCATAGCATCTTTTTTTTCAATCTGACACATGATTTGATCATCAAAGTGGCAAACATGCCAAACAACTGCGATTACATAAAATCATATTTCCTAAAAGTGTCCACTTTTTCTCTATCTTTGCTCATAATCACTCAGCTCACACTGCTGCTCACCTCAGGAAAGTGCCTTTTTGAGGTCCCAGCTTGCTCCTGTTACACTAGTTTAATGGATTATGACAGTGATGCAACAAGCCAGAATCCTCTTGCCACCATCATCACCCTCTCCCTACACTAAACCCGTGGAGCGTGTGTGTTTGTGTGCATGTGCTCCCACCGGTGCCAACTTGTAGTACTCATCAGCTAAACCTCGAGTCGGTTTAGAAGTGACATCTGTTGTTGCTGGCTAACTCTTCGCTTGTTGGTATCCCTCTTTCACAAGAAGAGGGTTCTACCGGTATATGCTGATATGACTGATATGGCTTTTCCTTCACACACATTGGAAAAAAAGATATTAAAGATACTACTCGCCCCACACATTTATTCATTTAAAATCTGAAATGATAATCTATCCATCCATAGCGTTTTGTATAATCCTGCTAAAAATGAACCAGCCCAATTAGCCACATCACCAACATAGGTAAAGAAATGGAAACGTCTACAAAAATGATTGATTCACCATGTCCTCTCCACTACACATTATTTCTATTACCATGAACACCATCCACATGTCATCCTCAAGTTGATCTGGTAATTGCATTACAAGCTCACTACATCATTCTACTGCCACAGGGAGCAATTGTCAAAGTACACAGATGGATTAACAGAAATCTGAAATCCATGTATGTGTATCAAATATCACCAGCAAGTTTGACTGACATACAGCTGATATATAAGAGACTGACCCTGCAAAGTAACAAGCATAAAGCGTGTGCCATGTTGGGACAAGGCAGAGCTGAGTACTCACCATAAAAGATTCCATGTTCAAAAAAAGAAAAGAATACGAGGTAAGAAGAAATCATAACTAGGAGATGGTTTGGTTTGATAATTCTCCCTCTCTCTCTATCTCTCTCTCATCTGACTAAACAGAAGCTAAACAGTACAGCAAAGAGGCTCTCCTCTACGTCACGTGGAGGCACAACGTCATATCAAAGACCCAAACCTTCCTATGTTGAAAATCCCATCCAAGAGGAGGAATTAGGACAGAGATCAGAGGGTAAATCCATGTGGTGTTTCAAAAGTGGTACTCTTTTTGCTCAATACAAACAAACTGAACAAAGACTAACTGACTAAGCAACTCACAGTAACAATAATATGACAATAACTGTCCAATTTACCACAAATGTGCACTGAAACATGACAGAATTAAAGAGATTAAAGCCGGCCCAGGCGACCCAAACCCCGGACAATGACTCTAGCTATGGGGACATGGAATGTCACCTCGCTGGGGGGGAAAGAGTCCAAACTTGTGCAGGAGGTCGAGCGCTACCGGCTAGAGATAGTTGGGCTCACCTCCACGCACAGCTTGGACTCCGGAACCCAACTCCTTGAGAGATTTTGGACTCTCATGGACTCGGACAGACTTGGCAGGCCAAAACGAATAATGCAGGTCTGCTGGGAACATCTGGCGGAACCCACTGAGGGGTCTTCAACTCCCACCTCCGGGCGAACTTCGACCAGCTCCCAAGGGAGGCCGGGGACATTGAGTCTGAGTGGACCATGTTCTCCACTTCCATTGTCGATGCAGCTGCTCTGAGCTGTGGTCGTAAGGTCTCAACTGCCTGTCGTGGTGAAAAAACCCCGAACCCGGTGATGCACACCGGAAGTAAGGAAAGCTGTCAAGCTGAAGAAGGACTCCTATCGGGCCTGACTGGCTCATGGGACTCCTGAGACAGCAAACGGGTATCGGCAGGTCAAGCGGTTGTGGAGGCAAAAACGCTGGTCTGGGAGAGGTTCAGGGAGGCCATGGGGGAGGACTACCGGTTGGCCTCGAAGAGATTCTGGCAAACCGTCCGGCGCCTCAGGAGGGGGAAGCAATGCTCCACCAGCACTGTGTACAGTGGAGGTGGGGAGCTGCTGACCGCAACTGCGGATATTGTTGGACGATGGAAGGAGTACTTCAAGGATCTCCTCAATCCCACTGTCATGCCTTCCATATAGGAAGCAGAGACAGAGGCTGATTCATCCATCACCCAGACTGAGGTCACAGAGGTAGTCCGGAAGCTCCGCAGTGGCAAAGCACCTGGGGCGGATGAGATTCGCCCTGAATACCTCAAGTCCCTGGATGTTGTACAGCTGTCGTGGCAGACACATCTCTGCAGCATTGCATGGCAGATGGGAATAGTGCCTCTGGATTGGCAGACTGGGGTGGTGGTCCCTCTTTTCAAAAAGGGAGGTCGGAGGATGTGTTCCAACTATCGTGGGATCACACTTCTCAGCCTCCCTGGGAAAGTCTATTCGAGGGTACTGGAGAGGAGAATTTGACCGATAGAACCTCAGATTCAGGAGGAACAATGTTGTTTCCATCCGGGCTGTGGAACAACGGACCAGCTCTACATCCTCACCAGGGTGTTTGAGAGGTCAACCAGTTTGCCCAACCAGTCCACATGTGTTTTGTGGACTTGGAGAAGGCGTTCGACCGTGTCCCTCCTGGCATCCTGTGGAAGGTGCTCCTGAAGTATGGGATCGGGGGCCCTTTCCTAAGGGCTGTACAATCTCTCTACACAGGGAGTAGGAGTCTGGTCCGTATTGCCGGTAGTAAGTCAGACCTGTTCCCAGTGCATGTTGGTCTCAGGCAGGGCTGCCCTTTGTCACTGGTTCTGTTCATTATTTTTATGGACGGAATTTCTAGGCGCAGCCAGGGACCAGAGGGGGTCCTGTTCGGGAGTCACCGGATATCATCTCTGTTTTTTGCGGATGATGTTGTCCTGTTGGCTCCTTTAAGTCAGGGCCTTCAGCGTGCACTGGGGCAGTTGTGTGAAGCTGTTGGGATGAGAATCAGCACCTCCATGGTTCTCGACCGGAAAAAGGTGGCCTGCCCCCTCCAGGTTGGGGGAGAGTCCTTGCCTCAAGTGGAGGAGTTCAAGTATCTTGGGGTCTTGTTCACGAGTGAGGGAAGAAGGGAGCGTGAGATTGACAGGCGGATCTGTACAGCGGCCGCAGTAATGTGGTCTCTTTACCGGACTGGACGCCTTCCAAGGGAGGTGTTCCAGGCATGCCCCACCGGGACAAGATCCCAGGGAAGACCCAGGACACGCTGGAGTCACTATGTCACTCAGCTGGCTTAGGAACATCTTGGGGTTCTCCCGGAAGAGCTGGAGGAGGTGGCCGGGGAGAGGAAAGTCTCGGGGTCCCTTTTTGGGCTGCTGACCCCGCGACCTGGCCCCGGATGAAGCGGAAGATGATGGATAGATGGATGGATGGAAAAAAATACCATGACAAACAAAGAAGGTGTTTATAAATGAAGCAGATGTCAGCTGTTCCTCTACAAGATTTTGAGCTAACATTAAAATAAATTGAATCAATAGCACATTTTCTTTCTTCAGAACAATGTTTGGATGATTCAACAGCTCAACTTCATTTTTTAGGCTTTGGGTTTTTACCTCATCAGTATCAGCACTCTCACAACTTTTGTACATACACAGCACCCTGTTCTGTGGCTTTGGGTTTACTGACATCAAAGAATGTATTTTTATTTACATATTTGAATTCAAAAACTATCCTAATAATGACCTAATACTGTAAAAAGAAATCATTGGACACAAACACTTTCCACCTAAATATAATCATAGAAACCTGC
>JBBMJM010113162.1:0-15800 GCA_037832705.1 Centriscus cristatus
CCCCCCCCCCCCCCCCCCCCCCCCCCCCCCCCCCCCCCCCCCCCCCCCCCCCCCCCCCCCCCCCCCCCCCCCCAACGATACGCAACAAATGGCAAACCAATGATAAAATGCAGAATGGGGACGAAAGTGAACGTCCAAACATCGCAATGCAAACAAAACAGTATGGAGAGAATGAAAAACGACAAAACAATAAAGAAGGAACTCAACGTAGAAGAGAGCAATGCCAGAAGGTGTGGAGTGGAGGACAGAAAGAAGAAGGAAAGACACTGTTAGGAGGATCAGCTCAGAATATCAGCGTTAATGAAAGGATACAGCCCCGGTCGGAACCTCTGCTCATCTGTAATGTAATGTCGATGGGGTCTGTGACTTACTGGAGTTAAGAGTCTGTCGGGTTTTGGCGCTGGTGCAGTAGGCCTCAATAACTTTCAGGATCTGGGCGTCTTCTTCCAGAGCAGCTGTGCCTGAAGAGGAACACGGAACAAAACATGAAAATGCACTTGATGCTCTTTTTCCACCAACAGCTGCGCCATCCAACTGGGTGGGGGATATTTGCATAAATTACAGCATCTGCAAACATGGAACATTTGTTCCCGTGATGAGGTCATATACTCCTTTTCTCCCCGAGACAAAGGAGAACGCCTGCTACATTTGACAGCAGCACCTGGAGAAGTGGAACTAGCTTGGCACCAGGCGAAATGTTTGTTGTCAGACATTCCTGGTTCGTTCAACTTTTGCTTTCACAGTGGCAACAGCAACCTCTACTGCCACAAGGAAAAATGTCCCAATGACGGTGCTTGGTGATCTGTGACTGTCTGAGCACTGAGGGAAATAGAATAGAGAACAGGAGGTAAAACAAGACTTCCAACGTACTCTTCCTCAGGGCAAATTCTTCCTCGGACTGTTTCCTCTCAGGTTTACGCTTGGGAAGGAGTTTCTTCACACTCTTAGGACTTTTGCTTAGATCCTGCACATGACAGGAACAAAAACATATAGTTTACTATCATTCATATTTTTTTTATTTAAAAAAAAAAAAGCACACAAGATGTGTCAGACCTCTTTGTAACAGAGCGCAGCTGAGGGTCGGAGCGGAGGGGCAGGCCGAAGGCAGCTCAGACTCCAGGGTTTGGGAGTGTTGGGGGGTTCCAGTGGGCCCCACATCATGGAGCTGTGAGATGTTCCATGGGAGGAGGGGTGAGGGAGCGTGTGGTAGGTGGGGGCCACTGTCATGGCCCTTCCCTCGGCATGCCGGGATGGGGTCAGAGGATGAGACGGAAGCTGAGGAAGGGAAACGACATCTGTTTAGGCAGATTCTTTTTTTTATATATTCTTCTTATGTTTGGCACATCACTGCAAGACCCTCACGCTGATTCTGCATCATATGGAAGTTTCTATTCTCAACATGTACTAGCACGTCCCTCCGCTCTGTTCAAAGCGTTTGAACGAGCAGAAAGGGAGAGTGGGACTGTATCACTAAGTCCTGACCGTGTGGCAGGGAACAGTGAGCGGTTTGTGGCTGGGCGCCGCGGCTGCAGTGTGTTTGATCTGCCGGCTCAGGTGCTCCACCCAGTCTTGCAGATCCTGCTGGTTGGTGCACGCCACCTGGAGACGGTCGAACATAGCCCCTGCAGAGAAAGGTGCCATGTTGTTTGAAGCGTCATTCTGAGTAATGGTCTCAGAACCACATCCTATCTGTCTAATCTCAGTCATTACCACTCAGCTCAAAGGCATTTTTATGGACTTCACAGTCTTCCAGTTTGGACACTGTCATACTGGCCAGAGGCAACTTTCCCTGAGGATGGAAACGATGACAATGTATTAAAAAAAACAACACAAACAGAGGGGACAGAGAAGAAGTCAATCGTTTCCATCACTGACCTGGAATATGAAGCCACTCATCCTCGGGCTGGCAGACAACATGAGGAGGACGTGGGGGAAGAGCATGAGGTAACGCTCACTCTTCTCCTGGCACAGGTGGGATGTGGAGGGACAAAGGAAGAGAGGAATGTGGAGGGAAGACCAGTTTGAACTGGTGACGTATCCATGGACACCACTGACAGCCTCACTGACAGCAAGCTAGCACTAATGTTAGCCGCTAACCGCTAAGTACCTGGATAGCACCTTGATGTGCTAATTTCACTTTGCAATCAGCCTCCACTCCACTGTACTGCAGCTACGTTCTCCTCTGAACGTGACTTCTGTCTTTTTATAAGACATGTTTTAAAATTACGAATCAATTTTGTTGAAATGGCTGACATTCACCTTAATCAGAATATTAAATGTTCGATGCAATTGTTTATTCAAATGAGTTTAGTTACTTACAATACCCAAACATACTGTTGAATTTAGAAATGCTGCACACTGAAAGTTAAAGGTGTATATTGTTGTTTTCTTGTATTATACAGACTATAAAAGCCCAGTTTATCACTTGAGCCGAGTTACGTCTGTGTTTATGTTTATAAACGAGGGAGGGAGAAGGTGGGTGGTGCTGGTACCTCTGACCCAGGGCTGAGGATCAGGACCTGGCTCATGTACAGGACAGAGCCCAGGGTCTTAATGTCGTCGCCCTCCCACAGTCGGATGGACTCGGTCAGAATCTGTAGCTCCAGCTCCTTTCGTTTACGCACCTCCTGGCACTGAGCCTGGACACAACGCAAACTGATGTTGGACCAGTTCATAGTTCAATTCAGTTATATAATGCGTCCGTCTGAAGATCGAGCGTGTTCAGCTTACGGAGAGATTTTTAAACACTGCCATGCACTTTTGAATGTCCGCTCTGTCTTGGTGACTCTCCTGAAAGAGAAATGAACACGTTGCAGTTGAAAACACTAGTTGGGACTTGAAATTAGGAGACAGATGTTTCCACCCAGAAACCCACCTCCATGTGTCTCTCGAGCTCTTTGAGCAATGTGGGATATTTGTCGAGTCTCATAAAAGGTTTACTGAGGCCCGTGGTCAGGATGAGAATCCCCGGGCTGACGGCGCCCCTCCCTTCCATAAACTCTCCCAACACATCACTGGAAGAGGGTGGAATAAGACAGACAGAGATTCAACAATGTATTCAACGGCTGGCCGACAATGATCAGGTAGAACTGAGTGTGTTGTTAATCTGTTCCTTCGAAATCAGAGATGATGCTGATATGAAATAAAAAAATCCATAAATCCTTACAATTACCCAAAGCATCTTTTCAAAGGTAGCAGCAGCATGATTTGAGCCCCAAAGAGAAGCCGACTGTGTTTCAATCACTTTGCAGATGAACGGTGGTGTATGCTTTCAGTTGATGCCGTCTTTTATTTTAGTTGGAATGTCTGAAAATGCACCTTAGATTTGGGTTTATTCACGCAAACATCTACATTTTCCCATCCTGCTGCGTTCTGATCGTTGTTCTCGCTGCGAGCAGACTCAGCTGTGTTTGCGTTGATGACAAGCAGACTGCAGGGTAAGCGCTTTGTCTCCATAGTAACAAGCTGGAGTAGCTGACACGATTGGGAAAGCAGCAGGTACATTCAACTGCAGAACAATAAACCTTGTGTGTGGTTGTGCCTCCTGCTGTCAGTTATCTGTAAAATACCACGAAATCGGTCAGAATGCTGCTGGAGTGTTGACGTACCTGTGCTGAGTGAGCACATTTACTGCTGAGGGGTGGTTGGAGCAATAACCGACGTACAGACCCTTCATTTGTGGCATGAGGTTGAGAAAAAAGCCACCCACCCTTTGCTGACTCTCTGGAAGCCTTTCGAACAAACAAATAATATGGATTAAACACATATAGGACAAATCCAGAGTGAAAAGAAAAACATTTGTAACGGGCCAAAAGCATCTGATCTGATTTAATGCATCAGCCTTGCAGCACTGATGTCCCAACACTAGATGGCGCTACACATCCTGTCAAACACAGAGGATGCTGCAGTGGGGCTGTGTGCGCCCGGAGGTACTGACTTGGTGCTTTCCTCCAGAGATTGGACGAGCATCTGCTGGAAGGTGCTGATCTCCTCCAGGTTACCCAAAATCAGAGACACATCTGAGCTGCACAGTCTGCGGAACAAGACAAAGACGGGAAAAACCTAAATGTTGACAGCTGATTGTGGCTCATGAAGGCAAACACACTGGACGAGCTCAGCTCCACCCTGTTATCCAACAACCAAACAGATGATCTACTTGGGGCTTTAAGCCTTTAAGGTTTCTGCAGGAATGAGTCATACCTGTCAAAGCTCTGAAGAGGTCGCAGGTAGTTTGTCAGGAGGCTCTGAAGGTCCTTGGAGTATTCGGTCTCTGTTTCTAAAATGTTCTGCAACACCTACGACAGAAAGATTCAGAAAACACCTGAAGCTATGCAGCGTCTTATCTAATGATTGTCAGGTCACACATATGAGCGAATGGTCCAGTTGTTAGTCAGTGAAATTCCCACGAGCTAAAACACTTTGACACATTTCAAATACCAGCTCAGGTTTGAATGTGTGCTCACCAGGTTGTAGTATGTCTTGCTGATTGCAGAAGTGTCGAAGCCCTTAGGGGGGCTTTTCAGGGTGCCAGACTTCGGAGACACCTGTTTGTCTGTAAACAGAGGAAAAAATAAAAGATTTTCTAAATACGTTTGTCGAGCATGTGGTATCTCCATTTGTACATGTTTTACCATTTTCACATACATATTTATTCAAATGATCTCACGAGTCAAAGTGATACCGTGACAAATAAATGGACAGGCGATATGATACGGATCTACACCGGTGTGAAACCAACAAATCTTTCCCCAAAGGAACAGTCACAAATGATCAGTGAGATTTTAAAAGGGAACAGCAGTGGGGTTTTGACACAACAAAAACTGCTTCAGCCACCAAAGCAGTTCTGGAAGAATCCGTCACTTTGTAGATGTAGGTCACAAGCAGAGGAACAGACTTAGGCACCAACAGGACAGACAGACGAACACAAGACTCAAGTTCCCCTGGCACAAAATAAAACAGAATACATGAGAACATCTTAGAAGTTATTCGTCTCAAATACAAACATTTTATGCCAAGGGACCAGTGAGGAGATGGAAGTCAGTGTCACCTACAGTACAATAGGATAGATAGGACGTCATCTCTGATGTGTAAACATCTATTCAGACGGATTCATTCACAAAGTACAAGTATGGAGGGAGCAACTAACAGCAGTGGCAGCTGTTACCACATAAACACTCTGAGGTCAGTAGTTTAGGTGTGGAAACAACATCATAGGAGCAGCATCGACACACAGACTCATCGGGACACCCACCAGAGCCTTTGACTTCACGGACATAGTTGCTAGGAAACCACCCAGTCTTGCCATTGAGGGTTCCCTCCCACCAGCCGCCGTCCTCCTGACGAGTCACACCGATGATGTCCCCCTTTGCGAAGGTGAGCTCATCCTCGTTGGTCTGCTGGAAGTTGAAACGTGCCTTCACCAGCAGCTGCTGCCCGCTGTTTTCTGACATGTCCTGACAAATGAAGCGAGTGTGTCATCAAGGAGGGACGGAGGCTACAGGTCTCAGCAGAAACACACATCGGGATGGGAGAAGACAGGAGCGTTTCCTCAACGGACGCGATGCAACATTAGCAGGGACCTAGAACAATTCCAGACTGGACCACCCTGGCATTATTAACGGCTCGTGTGCCTGCTAGCATACAGTATATACATTTGTTCACGTGTCAATATTGGAACTATCCCTTTAAGAAAATATGGAATAACTACTGTAATTTCCAGACAATAAGCCGCTACTTTTTTTTAAGTTTTGAACCATGAGGCTTATACAAATGTGCGGCCAGTTTATACATTTTTCTAACAGCTGCCAGGGGCGCTCTAGCAGAAAAAGTGAGACAGGTGGAATATGTGGGCACCTGCGGCTTATAGACAGGTGCGGCTTATGTATGTACAACATGTTTTGTTTTTTTTTCCTTTAAAAATGAACGGGGGTGAGGCTTATAATCAGGTGCGCTCTATAGTCCAGAAATTACGGTACACAGTTCGATGTCAGGACTGAAGAGTTGATGACATCATCATATAATTCCATTTTATTCATTCTATTCTATTCATTCTTATGGATTCTTCCGGTTTCCCTGCGGGTTTCATGTCAGTGCCTGGACCTGGACGTGTCTTACTCTCCTCCTGTCTATGGACTGTGGTGCTGGGGTTAGTTGGGGTGAACCTCACCAGACTGCGGAACTGGTTTTGCAGGAGCTTGGAGGATCGACCAAGTGAAGCTTGAGAGGACAGCGACTCGAAGGACTTGATGCGTAGAGCAGAAGAGTGTCGGGCGCACACCGAGTCACTGCCCACACCGATATCTGGAGGTGAAAGGACAAAATATAAATACACCAGACCTGCTCCATTCAGCCAGCACCCACACACTTGTGACTATCCCATTGTATTTCATCAAAAAAATAAAAAACGCCCCCACACACATCCTGATTCTCTCACACACACACACACACACACACACATACACACACACACTGTACACATCGGACTGACCTGCTGTCACTTTATTCAGAGCAACCAGACTGCTCAGCACCTTAGAGAAGTTCAGTCCCTGCAGCAGGTCGCTGGCCTCAAACGGCTGCAGGTGAAAGGAAGGAGTGAGTCAGTGAGGGTCTTCTTTTATACGCACAGCACATCACAACAGTGTCAATAATAATCCCACTTCGTAGAGACACGTGTCTGAAGAGCTACAGTCCTTCTACAAAGTGGGTGAAGTTTGCGCTTTACAAAAGGTTTTCTCCCCTGGCGGCTTCACAAGGATTACACTGGAAACATTCCTCACCTGTCCCCAACATATCCCCACAACATTAATAATTCACACGTGTACGTCTTTCCTACACGTGTCTGACCTGATACATGTGGTGAATTGCAATCACAAAGCAGGCAGGATCAACATAATGAGAGGTCTGACTGAGAGAAGTTCAAATGGTCTAAATTCAACACTGTACTGGGCATCACATAGTTTCTCCACATAAAATCAAATCTTAACCAAAAATCTTCATAAAAATCTCAACCAACAGCAAACAAAGAATAGAATACTGTTTTTGGAATAACTTGAAAATATGCCATTATTTGAATGTTGAATTAAATTTAAGTACGTTATGGCTGTGTTTGGCAAACAAAACGACATAAATCAGTAATCAGTAAGTAATGTTCTATTCCCATTGCCTGTGGAACCTTGTAGGAATGTAAACTCAATCAAAGCATAATTCAAAGGTTCCGTACCAACAAGTTCCTCGTGACAGAGAGACACAAAAGGGATTAGTTGAAACATAGACGGTTGGATTCGGTGGTGAAGAGAATGTGTTGACGACCAGAAACATGGAAGAATCTCCACCCTGTGCTCTGCCTGAGCTGCAGTAGAAGTGCTCACGTTGTGCGTGCATGTCAGCGTGACTCTCATTTGATTAGTGTGAATGGCCGTGATTGTATCTCGGTGAATGACTCTCCTTCCTGTGTGACTGCCCGAGCTTGGTTTTCTCTCACGCTTTAGTAAGACTGAAGATGAGTGACGGAGATATGAGTCGTTTTCATCTTCCGCTCTGATTGCAGATATGCCTTCAAGGAGTATATGTGTGTTTTCGAGAGAGGTACAAGTACACGCCTGTGTGTGCAAGCATCCATGTGAAAACGTCCTTTTCCTTGCCCGTCTGTACTTTTCTTTGTTCTGCGACCTCTTTCACTACAGTGTCCAGAGCTCTTCTTTTCCCGAGGTGGCTGAACACTTGGACCAACTCATGAGTCTTTCTAGGAGGTTCTCTGTTCCAGCTGAAGAGTGATCAATAACTCTTTCTGTGAGTCAGCAGGCTGACCGAGCTGATTGTTCACACTGAACATGAGTGGACTACACACATCGCATGCAGAGAATACACACCCAGTCGGTCGGACTTTACACAAACTACACTGGATTAAGAAGAAAATAACACGAGACCATTCAGAACTGGGCACAAAGGTCACAAACAGGTGTCACTGTAACAGGACGTCATTCCTCAATGAGCCATCAAACCTGAGCCATCACCCACTGATCATGTGTGAAGGTGAAAGTCTGACTGACACCGGATGTCTGATCCTGTTCTTAATACACTCCAATACATGTTATTATTACTTCAGATAATATCATTTCACATTCGGAATATTACAAAGAACAAAAAAAAAAAACTCAGCGGAGTTGAAGTTAGAGTTGTCTGAAACATCACCAGTCTGCTTTCCAGCCTATGAATTCCTGGTATAAACAGTTTATGTGTAACAAAGTCAAAATCTGTGTCTATGCTGGCAGAAGTGAAAGAGACATTTGTATTTTATATAACATTCCATAATTCCATATAAGTTCCATAATAAGTGATAAAGACTTGTACAATTATAGTTCAATCCCGCGTAGGCAGAGTTTACTTTCCCCACAGAACATTAACCAAGATCAGTAGAAAAATCAATGAGAGGGTAGAAGGAAATAAGGGATTGATAAAAGCAGATCAATTCCATCCCTAAGAGACTGACACTGAACATTTGACACCTTAATGTACGTCACCCAAAACCCACGTATCACTACAAACAAATGGGACAGTCATGTTCTGTGTGATCCTCGTGTCCTCAAAGCCTTTAATCACAATTTAAACCCTACTGTGGAGTTAAAAAAAAAAAAACAACAACAATGGTCTGCCTTGAAAATGTGCTTTCGGGACCAGCAAATCTTTCTTGCTTCGATTTTAATGCAAAGAATTTAGCTCCCGTCTGTCGAGGAGTGTCAGACCTGGTCCTGAATCAGTCGGACTCACAGGACTTAAGACATCGGGTTGAAATATTGAACCAACAAATGTAAACACAGCTGATGATCAAGCGAATATCCGTAAAGAAGCAGTAAAAGCAGCGTCCTGTCCGTCTGTCCGTCCTTCTCGTGTCAGCAACAACCGCTCTAATCTGCAGCTACCTGGGGTCAGAGCCAGCAGTGCTCTGGAGAAGATCCAGCTTCGCTCCACAGATGGCAAGTGAGAGGGCTGCCAAGACCCAAACTAACTGTAATCCCGCTTTGGTGCCGTTCACTTAAAAATTAAAAATCACTCCAAAACACATGACCTCAACAACCTGTCCTGCAGCACTGACCGCGACGACACAGTTCACGTCCCAAAACCAGGAGGGGATATTACTGTTTCCTGCTCATCACCCTGAATGTGTCTCAGCTGAGGGGAAGGTTGCAGCCTTCAGTGTGACAGCCCCCATCTCATCCCATCTCATCCCATCGTCACCCGGGTCTCGGTGGGGACAGGGCGACGCTGAGGAACACTGACTTGTATTGTCAGAGTCAGGCGGTTCAATGACCCCTCTGTGCGGGCCAACTCCCAGCCGGGACTCACCTACCCCATCAAACGCCTCAAACCGAGAGACGACTTCTCAGGACTTTCCACCATTGTCATTGTCCACGGCCCACTCAAGGACAAGGACGATCCACTGATGATTGGAAATCGATGCAAATCTCAACCACAGGGATGTGGAAACAGTTTAATCTGGCTTCAACTGCAGTTGCTTAGATGCTGGAAATGAATTCCCAGTGGAGGGACAAGCCCCCAGCCCCCTGCCCCCCCCTCCTCCCCCTCCTCCACCACCACCTCCGCTCCACCCCCCCCACCCCAGAACCTCTTTGTTTACTGTCCCGTCCCCCCCTTCAACGTGTTTGGGACACCTTGGTCCCGCTGACACGTAAAACGTTCTTACCTCGACGCGGAAAGCTGTGCAGCCCTTCAGGAACTCCTTTATGTTGCTCAGACACTCGGCGTCGTTCCTCGGTTCTTGGTAGATCTACAGAAAAATGACGACAATAAATGAAAGTCGACGGCGTTAAGGGACGCGCTGCTGAACTACCGGCTTTCCGGTGTTTTCTATAACCAAACACATAAATAGGAGTGTTCGCCGCAACCACACGCCGGGCTCAGTTTGACACTCCGGAAGGCTGAGCAGCAAATCCCGCAGCGGGGAAGTGGAGGAGGCTGGAGCGCTCGAGAGAGGAAGTGACGCAACCAACCAACCGCACGCACGCACACACGCACGCACACAACTTTCTACTTGAAATGCCTTTAACTCGGCATACGTGTTGTTCAGATATGAGTAAAATCGGAAATATTCGCCTCCATTTTCCTCCAGTTATAGTTATATTTATGTATTTATGTATATTTACTTGTGTTTCCTTTTTATTTCCATGTGAACACTTCTATTTCATGCATACCCTTATTTAAAACGTATTTTTATACATTGAACATTTTAGCACATGTCCTAGTTGACTTTTGTTTAGTTTTTATCTTCAGACTTTACTGGAACTGTTGGAACGGAAGAATATTTCCCTGCAGAATGAACAAAGAACTTCTGATTCTGATTTTGTCCTTCAATTAGACACATAGATAGATCGATACGTTCCTCCAAGAGAAATTCACAGTTATGGAACACAATTACATAACTAGTTGTGCCCCAGTGTTGTCTGGTGTGCGGTAATTACCGTGTTTGCACGATGATTTGTCCCTCTGGACGACGTATGATCAATAACCCTCCAACTGTATTCTAATTTGACCTTTCTGTGAGTGTATGTTGTACCAGTCAATGTAGGGACCGAGGCAGTTACTGCTTCATATGTCATTAGAAGTGATGCTTTACAGGAAATACTGCTCCAACTTGAAAACACGAGCTTGTATCAGAGCATCAGTGTCTGGCGGCCATCGAGACACACGTCATCGAAAGAAGCCTTCACAAAGATCTTGCTGAATTACTCAATGTACTTCGAAGTCTCGACACGGACAGACTCAACTATTGTTATTTTGGTTATGATGGGTGTTCGATAATTTTGAGTTTGTGGTACCCAGTGCTCTGGTTCACCTGGTGACACTGGCTGTGACTTACAGATGTACTATTATAGCATTTGAACATGTTGGAGCGCTCTCCTCAACCACCATCAAACTTAATGAGGGACTAGCTATTGGAAGAAATGCTGAAGAAACTCATCATGTGTTGTGGTGGCCCGGCACCTTGAATTCACTGAAGGAGACAGAATAACACTGACAAATATGTCACTGATGAATAATTTAAATAATCTCCGATGACAGGCTAATTCCTCCTCTACATGGAGGTGCAGGCCCTGGGCACATCATCATCTCTCTCCAGGAATATATTGCCTCCTTCAGGTGGCTGTCTAAACCCTCTCAGACATCCACAAACACTGTGTCTTTAAAAGGGGAGGGGGGTGGGGGGCATCAGTGTCTGTCTGTGTGCGCCTTTGCAGTCAATGGCGGCCCACACTCACCCCCGGCTGATGTACTGTGTGTAAAAACATACGAGCCACATCACCCCGGATAAATAGGATTTTTTTTTTAGGATCACTCAGGGGGGGCGTTGATTCTACATTAAACCATTCCAGACCAACGTTTTTTATATGAGCATAAAACATCATATTGTCTCAGTTCTGACGTGGCTGATATCCAACATAGCCTACATATGTGTCACCATACACCGGGTCTGTTTTCGCAGACAATAACCCGGGCTGTCGTGACCTACAAAAAGGAATCGCCTCATG
Source organism: Centriscus cristatus (assembly GCA_037832705.1). Classification (NCBI taxonomy): domain Eukaryota; kingdom Metazoa; phylum Chordata; class Actinopteri; order Syngnathiformes; family Centriscidae; genus Centriscus; species Centriscus cristatus. The sequence goes on from JBBMJM010113162.1 coordinate 11,544, forward strand.
GACCACTGGGCAGAAAGAGAAGCCAGACAACAATCCGCGTCGGTTCGCGGATCTGGGCATCAACAGACACGGAGGATGGATGGGGTTTGGAGGGGAGGGGGGGTGTTAATGCCCTTACTTTCTCCGTGGAGCCCGGGCTGAGCCGCTCCAGCAGCCTGCACAGGACCAGCCCATCTTTCAGGGAGTTCTGCAGAAACGCCTCAGGATCCGAGATGGTCTTCTTCGGAGACTCCAGCACCCCGAGCGTGATCAACCACGTAACTGTTTGTTCCGCCGAATTCATGTCAAGTCACAACAGATCCAAATCCAACAAAGCGGCTGAGTGCGGCGGCGATCCGGAGCTGGTTAGGCTGTCATCCGACTGCGCCTCACAGCTGAAGCATCCCCCGAAAATGATGCATAGAGATGGGAGATGGGGGGTGTGGGGGGGTGGAAGCCTCCACCTCGGCTCGGCTGGTGGAAAATCAGCAGGTTTCTGGTTTCCTTTTTCCCTTCGGTGTCGTGTTTTCTTCCCCCCTCGAGCCCGGTGAGCTGTCAATTGCGGTTCGTTGTGATGTGTCGAGGCGTCGGACTGCATACATGCGCATCACAGCCGCCAGCCGCTCATCCATTGGATGACATCACACAAGAGGGACCAGCCAGTTGTTAGCCGGACATGAATAGGCTTTTTTCCACCCTCTGTCCTGCGTGTGCTTGTGCCTGCCCAGCTTTTTTATCCGCCTGTAAAGCCCCCACCACAGGCTATTTGCTGTTATCTGTGGTGTTTTTTGGACAGGCCTCAATTCCAGGAGAAGCAGATGTATTTACATCTGATAGCATCTTAACAGGTGGCAATATGTATAATATGTGTATTTAAGAAAGATACACTCAAGCAAGGACAGACTGGGACAAAAAAAACAAACAATTTGGACATTCTCTGTGTGATGCTGGCTCAGTTGTACGCTGCTGGATGGGGGTTCATCGGTTCAATGTCCAGCTTACTAGTCCGCCCCTGAACTAATGGAGGAAAGACTCAGATTATTTGTCATTCAGACTTTCATTAAACCAGATGCTGTATCATTTTCTTTGTTACACTGTTTTCACTTGTATGTAATGTCTACCGGTAAACAGTGAAATATCCTGCAACGTTTCACCTGAGCTACATCTCGTCCAACTGTGGGGGGAATCAGTCAACAGATTTATGTGGGGCTAACAAACGAGTCATCCCAGACTGGCTGATGATTGGCCATTTGAAGCTTGTATGTGCACTGTGTTGCCCATGTCAACCCCAACAGCAGCCCCCTTAAAAGCCCACTGTGGGCCCACAGGCTAAGTCTAAGTAAGTCTCAGGAAGGTTCCATTTGGTCACGCTGGCTTTGGCCCCTAAATGAAACACATATGAAAGGGAAATATGTGAATAGCCAGAGGAACGAGCACCAAGCTGTAGAGAAACATTTGGGTGTCTGCTTCCACTGCAATTGAGCACAAGTTCTAAAACACTATGATAACATGACACTAAACAAATGTGCAACACTGATACATTTTATTATTTACACTTGAACCTTTGCCCACAGTGTCAAAATGAAGTTGAGCGCTGTTTATCCTGTGTCGTGTATCACCGTGTTTGCGGGCTAGAATCTAGTCTTTTCACTGTGATCAGGTGGAGGGATACATTTAGAATTTTTACATTGTGTGTACAAGCGGCGCAGCACACCAGAGCTTCTCCTCTAGCCACAGGGTGGGGCTCTAAGCATACTGTATCTCAGCTGATCTTCTCTAATCGCCTCACTCAGTGATGCACAGATGCCGCCACTGGTAGAGTCATGTAGCACCTCTGGGTGACCAATAGCATCAGATGAACTAAGTAAACAGCAAAAGGAGCAGTCCCCATCACCTTTAAAATAATTAACCTCCTAATTAATTGATACATTATTAATTAGTCATAATAATGGGACGGATACATTGAATTTGTATAGCACTTTAAGAAAATGTCTACTCTTTACAAAAAGAAATCATATTACAGTGTCTAGACTTTGTTTCATAGTATCCATCAGTGTAGTTGGGTTTTCAAAGCTGGACGTGCCTGTTCAGGCAACCTTCTGCACATTCTGTTTTTTTCTGTTTTACCATTCCTCATTACCATTAACATTGCTCAGTGAAATGTCAAATAATAAAACCCACATGTACGACCCACTAGAGCATTTGAAGGCTGAGTGCATTGTCCTCCACTCTGGTACTAGTCATGTTCAACATTTAACGTCTGCCCAGGTGCCGTCATCATGCTTTCTCTGCAAACAGTAAAGTTCAGTGTGTACTGAAAACAAGCTGTGGAAGTCATGAAGGTGTATCACTGCATTCCTCCCTTTTAAAATCACATCCAACTTCACAGTTCTTTATAAAAAGCTTATCACTTCATCTAATGTCATTCATATTAAATTGGTTGTTTCTCATCCACCAACATACACATCCTTATGTGGTTATTAGAACCATTGTGTTACTCTGCAATGATGATCCATCAGTTTTTATGCTATATCAAGTTTTGTCAAGTTGTTTTAATTGATTTCTAAGTCATCAAATGTTTAACCCACTGATGAGCATCGCTAAAAGTACTTTGATAGGAAGTGCTACACTGAGCCCACCCTCTGTCTGAGCAAACCTGTCATTCCCTCCGAGCACTTTTCCATCTTCCTCGTTTCGCCGGTGTGAGGAAGTTTGTGTGTGTTGTCAGGAAGGCTGACCCCGGGGGCCAGCTCATCTAAACAGGTAGTGTCGGGGGATGCTATGGGGCCTTTGAGGTCTTGTCACCATGAGTACGTAACCATGGGTGCTTCTGTAGAGCAGGAGCGACCGGCCTCAGGCATTTCATTTACCACATCATGTGCAGGTTGTTTGCTGCTCAGTTTAGTTGGAAGATATTTTAAACTGAACCATTGTGAGAAAGAGAAAGAGCGTATTTCCTATTCATGATATGAACCAGTTGTTTTACAGGAAATCCACATTTGCTGTTAGTGCACAGTGCATACAGTTATAACCATGAGTACAGAATACAACGTTTCTATATTAAGTAAGTAAGTAAAGTAAAGTTTTAAATTTCCTTTTCAAGCACAGACACTTCTATTACCACACATGTGAGATTAAAACTGCAAGAATGGATTTTAATTTTTAAAGAAAGAACAATCCATTGTCACATGATGATGTAAACAGAGGAAACACCTGTTGTTCAAATTGGTTATGGTCAGCAACAGGTGCATCAAGCAAATACTAGACACTGAGGTTTCACTTCTGAATCATCTTTTACTCTCTGTGACTTTCTTATGTGACGTGACCCGCGTGTGACCTCATGTGCAGGTATGGCCCCTAAACTCAGTTTGCTTAGGATGTACAGTTCTGTTTCCTTCTAACAAAAGGTCATCATGACCTTTCAACCTAGAAAATTGTAATTGTGAGGATGTACTACAGCTGAACGCAACTAATTCAATTTCGTCTCTGTCCACAGTATGAAGTCTGTCAGGCACAGAGCTGTGATATGTCAGTTATGACGCTAACGTCGACTATATGGGGAAACAAGTGAAACTGAGATAAGACTGCTGAGGTCTTGAAACACACCATGCAAACTAACAGGGTTATTCAGTTCCGTTCCTCTGCTCCATGTGCTACAGTCTCAACTGTAGATCCACCTGCACGCTTGCTTTCTAAAATAATCGGTTTGTTAAATAGTTACAGACACACATCGGTGAGGAGCACTCAGGGTGTGTTCTGTATCAGATACGGTTAATGGACACCGGAGATCTGTCTGGGCTGGCAATTCATTCAAGTTTCTCCTTTGACCCCAGTATGGGTCTGTATCCCAGATGTTTGACTTGTGTCAGACGTACATCCACTTCTGTTCTGTGTTTAATATGCAAATGATCATATCTGATATACAGCCACTCATTCAGCTTCATTACTTGTTTATTTCCTCTTGTAACTGTAACTATGTATTGTTTCAACAATTGCTTCTTGAATTGGAATGAGTGTGTTTGTACAGGCATACTGGATTGTTGAACATGTCAGTCTATGAATCTGAAATATATGAAAGGTTCATTGATTGATGAAAAAATAAATGCTTTCCTGATATTGATTTTTTTAGATAACTAGATCGACAGACAGGGGCTGTAGATGGGACCAGAGACGTCATTCTCATCGCGCATGTCTAAAGCACATTACTATCGCCGCTTGTGTTACGCATCCACTCGGAGTCGTGATCTCTCTACGTGTGTTTGTCACGTGTGACGTCAC
>JBBMJM010113187.1:0-11229 GCA_037832705.1 Centriscus cristatus
CAATTTCAATCGAATCCAAAGGATGCTGCTTCAAAGACGAGAGACTTTGGTGAAAATTCCCATGCTACATACTTCAACAAGAGCCTCTGATGATAAAATGACAAGAAACTAGTCAATTACCGTAATTAGTAAGGCTGTGATGCTCTGACTTTTCACCATAGCATTAAAAGCTGCAGAAGTGATGTCTTGTAAATCCAAACCGAATTTGTTCATGTTGAAGAATATCACAGTCTGTCTCTGTGGTTGGCGATTTCCAGGTATCTGACCTGTGCGATGGGAAGACAAACCCAACCCGTACGGCCTGAGTCACCCACAGTAACTTGAATTCTTTGTGTGTGTTCTCTGACACCAGTCATACAGCAGGACAGGACAGGACACAGCGCTAATGGATGTACTTCACTCGCTGAGAAGCCGTGAGAAATATGTGTGGCATCTTCTGTGGAATGTGAGGAGGACTAGAACAGGTTCGGCACTCCTACCTGAAATTATCCATTGGACTCTGGTTGTCTAGTCTGTTAGAGGAGTCAACACAGAGAGAATGAAGGACATGACCAGACATTCATGACGTATTGATCGATGGGGGGAGTTAAAGCACAAAAGCACCTCTCTGCAGTCAGGCAGCGTTTACAGAATGAGCTTAATGGTTCACAACAAGTCGGTGAATTCTCCACATTCAGAACACGCCTTTGTTATGAGTGTGTAGTTAATAATTTAGTGATGCCACTCATTAGTCAGCACAACTTTCTTGAGTGCTGGAATAAACTGAGATAAATGAGATAACCCATGATTTCATGCGAAAAGAATGTGTGATTGTTCAGCTAATAGTGGGGATGTGTCCGTCTACGATAAAAGCAGGATGTCAGGCCGAGCTTGGGTTAGTTTCCTCCTGTACGCGGTTGAAAGGTTTCTCCTTAGAGACTGAGAGGAACTGCTGCTGCCACATCACTGATACTGATCAGTACTATTCAGCAGCATGGAATAGAAATGAGTTAAATAAACACTCCTTTCTCCTGCTAATAAATCCTGCAGTTTTAAACTGTCAAAATTAAAGGTCACCAACTGTTTTTTGTTGGAAGTTGGAACATTTTGAGTTTTAAAGTTGGGAATGTGAAAAAAAAAGTTAAAGTTGTAAGATTAGGTGGGAATCCATCACATCCGTCTCCAAACACGTCTCACTCTTTCACAACGTAACACCTCATTCAATGAGAGGCTGCAGACTGTCAATGACTCCGTGTCTCTGTCGGCTCTGTGCCAATCACACAAACGCTCATTTGTGTTGTTTCACTGATTAAATGAGACGTGAAAAATAGAACAATGGCGCTCAGGGGAGGAATGTCACTTGTTTGGACAGGCGTTATTTAATTCATGATTCATATTCAAGCTGCTTACTGTTAATCAAACGTTCAGTGCCCTGTTCGATAGGAACGTTTGCAGTTTCAAACTGCATAAATAGACATATCGTCAGCACACTGATGTATGCATAATGACTTGACTTGGTTTTCCCTTTGAGCTTTGCACTTCATTCGGCATACACTGAGAATTTCGGTGTGACACTCTGTGGAGGCTTCGTTGTTTGTATGTTCTCATGTGGTACAAACACATTTCAAATCCATCAAAATGAGTTACATGAGGGTAATAATGACATAATCTGTTAAAGCCTCATGCGTTCTGTTTTTGGACCATTTTGGAGCAGTGGGGTCGTTTGATAGAAAGTGTTTGTCGGCTTGTAGCTCCAAACTTTGCACCTTGACAGATCCACATTTTTAACTATGAACCAAAGCACATTGAAAATATTGAAAATAAAGTTTGTTCTCCTCTATAAATTAGTGAGAGCTGTCTGTGCCGCTCTGATTATCAAGAATTTCCTTAGACAGATATAAATGTTGAAAGGCACACACCCTGACTCTGACGTACTCCAGCCCCTTCCCAAGTAGATACATCATCTACTTGTAAAACAAGTTTTGCAATGACTCATCATATTTCAAAGCAGAAAAATACCCCTCTGACATTCTGTGCACACGTGCGTAGCTGTGCTGCTTAGCTGGCAGGTTAGACGTGTTCTTACTGGAATAAATCAGCAAAAAAAACCCCATTTATTTTAACTTTTAATTTGGCCGTCTGAACAGAGGAGTTGGAGATATCTCCTCCGTGGCAGAGCAGGATCTTCCTTTGGTTCAACCAAAGGTGAAACACCTAGAACATGCCAGGTCGTAGCTATCTGCACAGCCGATAACCAGCCAGTTTAAACATGGTGTCAAGGGGATCTGAGCTCATTCTCCTGCGCTGACACTGCTCAGAGGTGCTAATGAGCAGGAAGACAATCGTATCAAATCACAACATTACATGAAATGTCCAGAGACGTGCTTGTGGTAATGACTTAAAATGGCCAGTTAATGGCGTGAAGATAAGTATTTTTGACATGCTGCTTAACGGTGAGTAATGATGTCCAAGTGTGTGTGTGTGTGTGTGTGTTTCAGACCTGCAGCTGTCAACAGGGTCGTTCAGCGTTACACAATCAACCCGCAGCGCTTATCGTCACACACACTCATGATGGTGCCTGGGTTGGGAGGCCGCAATCTGATATTAGATACAGATTAGATAACGTCCATTTACATTTGTAATGCAAATCATTTTTATTGCGTCGGCCTGATTACATCCCATCATATTCTTTTCATTCTCACGTTCATGATCTTGTACAACAAGAAAAGGATCTAGATGGTTTCATGCTACTTTTGAACAATGAGCCCTGACAAGAGTTATTTTAAAACAGAACAGACGCAAAAGCAGCAAAGTAACAAAACCTGACTGATTGCCAGTGACTAGTGACCATGCCCCATCCCGTTCATAAAAATAGTTACACTATAATCTGCTTTCTGTCCCTCATGCTGCTGTTTGGCCCGAGCAGCTGTGTGGACTGGGATGCTTGCACTTATATAACAACCTCCTCTTCTTTTTTTCTCTTTGGTCCCTCCACCCTTCCTCCCCTTGACAGTGATGCTGATGATGTGTCAAATCGCTCCAGCTCCCTCACGGCTGTCAGGAGTAACAACTCTGCCCTTTTACATCTGATGAGTCCTAAAACTCAGTTTGAGACAGCATTAAAAATTCAGGTCCGTTTGGATCTTTCTGCTCTTAAATAATGACTAAAAGCCCTGTGAATGAGGCGCTGCGGTCCAGTCAGCAGTGGGGCAATTACAGAACCCGTCGGAGAGTACTTAATTCCCGCTGCCGGGACATAGTTCAATTGCAAGAAATAAAGACAGAGGACTGATTTATGGCCCCCTGGAACACACAGGAAGTCATCCATGCCGATGAGTGTTGCTATTAATCGTGTCTGATGTGTTTTGTTATTGTCTATAGCTGCACACAGCTCCTTTCTCTCTTTTCTTCTTCCACTCCGAATCCTTTCAAACCTACATGCTCACACTCAGTTGCCGCTGCTCTGTGCGTAGTAGTGTGTAGTAGTAAGTGTGAGGGAGGGAGGTGTCAGGGTTGAATGGAGGTGTCCTCTGGCAGTCCTTCAGCGTATCCCTGGCAGGCGGCGGTATCACGCAGTCAATCTGGACGGCCGTAATAGGTGGACCAGTGAGCTGAAGTACACTGAAAGTGGACAAGCTACAACATGCCGATTGAAGATGTTATATTTCTGTGAAAAAGCTGATCTTTTGCTTTTGTCCCCCACCCCCACCCCCCGTCCCCGACAGTATTCATCTGCAGCTTCATGGTCGCAGCTCCCATCTTCGGTTACCTGGGCGACCGCTTCAACAGAAAGGTCATCCTGTGCGTTGGCATTTTCTTCTGGTCCATTGTCACTCTGTCGAGCTCCTTCATCGGTAAAGAGGTATGACATCGCTGGTGCTCAAACAGGAGCTGTTGGACGGCTCCGCTGGCGAGATAATTCTGTTACGTTCTGGATATGCTGACATGAAGACGAGTGAAATGAAATGACACACGTGTCCAACCGGACAGCCGCCGCTTTGTAGGCCTTCCTTCCTGTCTCAGTCTTTGCTGGCTGGTGTCCGTCTAATCATCTAATGGAGGCCTGTGTCTCAGAGTGTCTCAATTACAACAGTTTAGCTGATAAGACCCTGTCATTTCACTGCCCTTTGACGAGTGCATTTAGCTTTGGTATTTCTAAAAGCTTGTGTGTGATTGACGGTATTAAACAATATCATTATTCCAAGGCACACAGACATAGAGGAGGGGATCCCACCACAGCAAAAGCATGTTATGTGTGTGTGTGTGTGCACGTGCACAGACCCTGTAATAAAACTCTGTGAAAGGGCTCAACTGGCAGCGATATATTAAAATCTCAGATGGTTAAATAAATGCACATGGCATGACTGCTGAGTGGCGTCATGGGGTCCTCTGGTGTCGTGTCTCCAGTAAGAGGGCTCACTGCCAGAGCTCTTCAGCCCACAGCCACAGGACAGAACGACAGCTCAGAGACGTGTGTGCGGACGGTCTCGGAGGGCGTCGTTTGACTCGAATCCCCCATAGGCTCATCTTCTCACAGATGTGTCTGGCTAATCTGAAAGACACACATACCTCAAACTGCGGTTCAGGCAACATGGAATCTTCAGCGTCCCGACCTTAAACTCCATACTGAAGACATATTCCAGAGTGTGGCAAGTAGTAAATGGCTCTTATGTAACAGTCCAATGGCGCCATGGCCATGAAAGATGAAAGACATGACGTGTATTGAAATGTTAACGACCACTTACAACTGATCTCATCAAGACACATGTAAGACACCGAGAAGCCTTCAACTCTCAACGTCAGCGTTCGTTCGGGTCTCACTCCACGATACAGATTATTATCACAAAGCGTCGGCGCAGGTCATTTCATCTGCGTGTTACCTGGGACACACGACTCATTTCAGGGTTCAGTTCATGAACACAGAGAGGTTTTGACAAGAATAATGACTGTTTGAGTACGATGAGCTATTATCCTCACAAAGGATCATTCTTCTAATGAATGTATGTATATTAATGTCATCATCTTTGTCACTATAGTCACATATCACCTGTCAACAATGTAAATGTTGAATTTGCATTGAATTGGCATTTCAATATTTCAAACTAACAACCTAAAACAAGTAACACTAAAAAGCAAAAAACAAATAGGTACATGGATGCAAGAATTGATTTTAAATTACTTTTGTCTCAATACCCAGTATCATAATGTGTCAACATGTTTTTAAACTAGATATCTGGAAACGTATCCAATCAAATGTCATGATTGATCTAGGAAATGTTTCCTAAAACTATGTGAAAAGTGTCTCAGAGCGTTCCTATGCTGTTTGATCTCGTCTTACTTTACAGTCTGCTGATACAATTTGCTAAAACCTCATTTTTGTGGTGCTTTTTTCCCGGACGCACTACGAGAAAAACGCCTGCTTCACAGGAAACACACACACACACACACACACAAAGTGCTGCCCTCACAAGACCACTAAACGTCAGGCAATTAAGAGAAGAAAATAGTTTTTTTTCTCTTCGGGGTTTGGAAACAATATCACTAAAATACACACGAGTGATAGATGAGCTGAGCTTTAGTTTTTAAAGTTGGCAAAAACATATCAGTGGAAATGATTCGGCCAAATACCGCTGCAAAGATAGTTATGGGACGCATTCCTGCAGTGTCGTCTTCCAGTGAATTGTGTGTGCGTGTGCGAGTGCGTGTGTTGTGTTGGAGTCTTCAGTAGTTGTTTGGTGGTTGTGGGTACGACCTAATGACACCGTCCTGTCCTCCAGCATGAAGCCTGAAGTGACGGCTGAGAGCTGAGGTCAAAGATGGGGTCGTCTGTGCTCTGCCTCTGTTAACTGCAGCACTCTTTCACAGGGGAAAACACACACACACACACACACACACACACACACACGTACACACAGCGTACCTTTCACCCACAAGCACATATTTATAACCAGCGTGTTAAAGGTTGGAAAAGAAACTAAAACCACCTTACGTTCCGCTTTAAAGCTCTTAGAATCACAGAAGGAAAGTTAATTTACTTTCTAAAATATGGTTTAATACCCGATAATAATGTTTACTTTTTTTACAACTGTTTTAGTATACTGTCAAAATAAAAATGAATTATTGTATATCAGCCAGATTTTACAAGGTGTGAATGGAAGAGAAGCTGGTGTAGAATATTATTTGTTACCATCAAATTATTTTCACTATTGCTACATCAGCGGCAGAGTGACACAGTACAACTCATGTTGCTCATGGGACTAACAGCACATCAGTGGCTGATATTTTTTAGATTTATCTGCAGTATCAGAGGCAGACACGGGAATCTGCAGCCAGTCAGTACCAGTTGCCATGGCAACAGTTAACAATCCAGCTGCCTACATAGGTGCCCCTTGCCTGCATAACTGTGCCTATAAAAGCCTGTTCCTATAAATGTGTTTATTAGGCTTGATAGAAGATAACGCAGTGATTTGACATCGATGAATACTTTCATTTCTTAGAAAGGACTCTTATCAGGTCAGAGTGACTCACTGGGCGGTGTGCAGCAATAAAGATTGGATATTTAAACAAAGTTCAGACTGTTTTTTTTTTAGAGTGTTTACAGGAATTATTTAGGAGGTGAATTAGTCAGAAGTAACTTTTTAATGAGCACTGACACACTTTGATAATAAACCAGGGCATCATGGAAGCTGTAATATCAAACAGACAAATCTTGATAGCAAATGAGTCTTTCTCTCTGTTTGTTCTGTCTCTGCAGTACTACTGGCTGTTTGTGCTCTCCAGGGGACTGGTGGGCATCGGTGAGTCCAGCTACTCATCCATCTCGCCCACAATCATTGGAGACTTGTTCACCAACAACAGCCGCACCATGATGCTCTCCGTCTTCTACCTGGCCATCCCCCTCGGAAGGTGAGTCCTGTATTCTTTCATCACCAGCTATGTGATCTATTGACATTGTTTGTATGATATAAAGCTGCAATCCTGCATGTTGTTCCATCCAGTGCTCAAGTACTCAAAGGGTTGATGGGAATTAGCACAGATAATTGGAGTTACCTCCACACAGAAGGAGGTCAGGTGGGTTCACTCCTATCTGCATCTCATTATGAGGCTGCAGAAAAAAGCAACCTACTGTTGCGTTTGTGAGGCATAAAAGAGGATTGGAGGCCTCTTGGAGTTGTGGAGGGGTGTGGGAATCGGAGGTATTATTAAACCCAAATTGTCAGCGTTTGCAGTTCATTCAATTAGAAAAAGGGCTGCAGGAAGGGGGGAACAAACAAAGACAAGTAATAAAAGATGGAGGTACCGGTGGATGCAGTGCAAAATTCACTTGAGGTGCATTCATATATACAGCACAGTGCTTAACAGCCTTTGTTGGAGCTGTTTGCGCACTCCTGCATGCAGACAAGCACACAAAGAAGATGCTAAGGAAAGAGGACGTGTGCTGCAGGCCTCGGCAGTTCAGTTGTATAACCTTAAAATAATGTAAATGTAGAATGTCACTCAAGAGTAAAACGTGGTTACGCAACTGATTTTCATGGAAAAACAAGCACGCCACACCAATCATGTCATGTTTTGATGGTAGATTGGAGACAGTGCGATATGTGAGGAAAGGGGAGACAACTTCCCTCTAAACGATTGTTATGAGCTCCCGGAATGTTTAGGTCACAGTAAACTGCCCCGCAACACAGACAATAGAAGGTGACTGAGGGGGAGCTCAGTGAAGTGCATTAAAACATCCTCTCTTGTCGCCCGCTTGCTTGTCTTTGCGTAGCCTGATGTGTTCCAGGAAATGACCCGAGGAATTAGGGTGATTGGCAGGAAATAGATCTCCCTGCTTTTGAAAAAAAAGTCACATTTGTCATAATGTTCATTGTTTGTCTTTTCTTCAAACTTGAGCTTCATTGTCCCTCTAAGATTAGATGTTAGTCACTCACTGGAAATATTATACAACATCACAGTCCACGATCTGATGTTATTTTTGGAGAACGACTCAGAGATGTAGGCTCCTTCCTCCTTTGCCCTGAATGTGTGGGCTGTCTGAACCAAGGAAACATGTTAGGATCCACTGATGTTAAGAGCTTTAAATCAAGTCCTTTTGACTACAATTGATCATCAATTTATCGTTCTGATCTGATTCATGAGGGAGAGCAGTCTCTCCAGTCTCTGTACATGCAGAGAGGATGCTGAACAATCAGTGAGAAACTAAAGGACGTTTTTGGTGCGATGTCGGACCACCGAGATCCCGCAGAGCAGCTACATGTTTCTTGGCAGTGATTCCCAAAATGTGAGGAGGCTGTGAACACATTTCTTCCAAAGCCTACTCCATCACACGGTGCTGAGTGTGTCGGGTCCAAAGTTAACATTTTCACACATGTACTCATAAATGAATGACAACATAGAAGGTTGTATCACTGTCTTTAGGTCACCCTGCATCAGAAAAGTATCACAGACCGATCAGCTAATGATATTCTGGTGCCCCACGGTTAAGATAATATGCTAAAACAGCCAAAACACCCTTTAGCACCTGAACCTGCCCGTTAGCGTTTGAGTCCTTTGTCATGTAAATGCCGATGCTATCTGGCAGCGCAGGCTTATCACAGCACCAGTGGCCTCTTTATCTGATGTGATCGGATCTAACAGCAATCCCCTCAAAGCATTTCACTGCCATTATGACGCTGAAAACATCCAGGTTTAATGAATTCACTGCACCGTCCATTGGCCAGACCAGCCTGTGACAAAACCACACATCCACAAACAGACCAAGTGGCCATGCTGCTGCTGCTGCTGTGATCAGTAACACAGCCATCAGTGGTCAAACACTGCAGGCAGGAAATGTGTACCGTCAATGGTGGACCCGGCTGATAACTCAGGACACTGACTCGTTTACATTATATATAACACGCGCCATCGGCAGTTTATTTTTTTCAGTGCCTCGTTGCTAATGTGCTGCTCTTGTGTCCCTGCAGCGGGTTGGGGTACATCCTCGGTGCCAGCGCCAAGGTGGCTGCAGGAGACTGGCACTGGGCTCTGAGGGTAAGGGCGTCCACAGCCTTGTCTCACTCTGCACGCACACACAAACAGCCCCTCCTGCTGGGCCCAGCGGTTGTTCCTGTCATGGATCTTGGATCAGAGGGGTCAGTGATGGCAGAAGCACTGAGGCACACACACGGGGCAGCGTGAGGGCCAGCTCGTGACGGTGGAGGAATGTGACAGATCAGAGAGCTAAAGGCTGAATAGATCTCACACACATCAGCATGCACTAAGCATCCGTCTTATATTCCTTCGAAATATGTTAAGTTTTAACATCAGACTCACTGAGCATCATCCTGTTTGTCTCCACTCTAAAAAGCTGCAGTGATGCTGCAGTAAGGAAATCATATTAAAAACAAGTGGTGCTTTTTCTTGCCAAGTTGCAGTTACACATTTATGTTTCATTACACATTACCCACGGATGTCGGACCAGTGTTGGATGTAAGATGTCGCAAAGTGAACCACCGTCCATTTGTCAAGATTAATATTTTTATTACTACAAGACCTTGAAAAAAGTCCTTCTTCCCTGAAATGAATTTGAGATCTGTACATTGGAACAGTCATTTCGTTTGACAAAACTCATTTGTTCCCATATACAGTTTCACAAACTGCACCAACCAAACCTGATTCCCCTTTAATTAAAGGCTCATTTCAATTCTTAAGAGATATCTGCCCTAATGTGAGCTGCCTACTTTAAAACATGTTCTTGCCTCTGCAGGAGCAGACACAGGTGTTAAATCACTGTTTTCACAGCGCGTCTTTACGGGGACTCCACTGAATGCGACACAGAACTAGAACCACAGACATACCAGTCATAATGGAGGGAGCCAATGAAACGTCTTAACAGGACTCCCCAGGAGCTGCCGACTCCAGGGTCAGCTTTTACAACCCTGAAACCAATCATGGCCTGAATCCTCTTATGAACTACATGACATTTAAAGGAAGACATTAGATGTTCCCTCAGCGTGCCGCTGTGGGCAGATTCCTGGACATGGTAGCTCGCTGGGCTTTCGGGAAGGAAGTCAAAATCTACATGTCATGGTGGAGCATTTGAAGAATAACAAAGAGCGGGGCAGCTTGTTCCACACTGGCCACAATGACATTCCAATAGAACAATTTCAAAGCCAATTAATCAGCGCTGTGGCATGCAGAGGAAAACAAATACCGCGACATGAAACGTGTTTCTTTACAGGAGTATCCTGTGCTCGGTAAAAAACACCGCAGGGCGTCCGGTTGTTTTTGTCTGTTCCAGCCACCTTCCTCTATCAAAAATGTAGGGACGGAGAGAGGGAGGATGTACGAAATTGAGGAGGAGGAAGAGGAGGCAGTAGCTAATCAGTCTGATGGCCAACCATCCATACAGGAAGTGTCTAACGGGCCCTTTGGGAGCACAGGTCAAAGGTCACGGTCTCCATTTGTCCCATGTAATACACAAGAGGGAACCTTAGTGTCAAATTTGGCAAATCACAGCAAATATTTATGTCTCTTGTCATTGACTTGACCTTCCATCAAGCCGCCTCTGGCTGCGAGCACATGAACAGATCCAGTAAAGTTCCTCCACACAGGCTGAGGAAGACTGAACAGTGGCGCTGGTGTAACCCTCCGACCTCTGAGGCCATAACTCATGTGTTTAGCTGCATTATCAGTCACGTTATGAGCCTCAACAGACTTACTTCCGGAGTGAAAATCCCCCTCACATTTGCACATACACACTCATTTCATACACAGCTCGTCTGCATACAAATGGGCTTTTATAAGATGCTGAGCCCTGACGGAGAAAAATGAGTTTTGCTTTTGTGAGCTATTTGTATTAGTTGAACAAATCATCTCCCCACACAGACCGCTCTGCCTTTTCATCTTTGTCTCCCACACACACACACACACACTCACGCACGCACACACGCAAACAAACATACATCTTCAGAACACATAAAAGACTGTGGTGAATGTAATAGCAGACATGCAGTCGTCAGGTTTTCACCCTAGTGAAGACCTCACAAACCTCACAAAGCTGTGCTCAAAGCCAGAAACCTCTTTTTAAGATGTGTATGCTTACACACGCACACACACAGGGGCAGCAGAGTATGCAGAGGGAACATTAGCGGCTGTGAGAAGCTTGTATAAGACGTCGAGCGTATCAGAAAACACAGAGGTCGTCCATTCAGATTGTGAACACAGATGTCTTTGTCCTATTTCTGATGCCCCCCACCACCACACACACAC
>JBBMJM010113212.1:2473-13197 GCA_037832705.1 Centriscus cristatus
TCAGTACAGGATATGACAACACACACTCTCATTTCTCCTTTTCATATTTGTTAGATAATGTGGGTGAATGTGATTCTTTTTTTAAAATCTTTTATTCGTCACTCACGTGATTTCTGATACATCGACACACATCATTTTCACTTCACTCCTTTTCACACCATTACCTCCTGTGACCATAAAAGTCAATGATGCATTATTCTTAAGAATTCTTTCCTTAATTTGGATGACAATTAAGTTACTGAAGTTATGTCAGAGAACCAATGCTCACAAGTTTGAGATTGTCTACATGAATCAGATGACTACAGAGCCAAGAAAACCAAATAAATTACAGCAATTGTGGAAAAAAAGTGTTCATGTCCATGAAAAACACCAAACATAGCTGTTAATTCTCCGGACTACAACTCTACTTTACAAACTACAAATGAAGATGGTGGAATGCCTCTTCTCCAATTCCTCGAACTGACAGAAATCAGTCAGAATCTGTTCGGCTCAGTTACAGCAGCGTGTTTGGTTGTTGTTTTTTAATCTGAAAAATCTACGTTCACTCCGTTTCCCAGGGTGCATGCAGTTCCCATGTTTTCCTCTTGTGTTTTGGGCTGTCGGAGAACACAGAGCAGATGAATACACAGCCAGTCAAAACAACGTACTTCCATCTGTACTTGTATCTGCTTTCCAGAAGTCCATGGTAAACCTCACTGTTTTTATCTTGACCCCCTCAATTACTTTGGCTTTAAATCCAACTTCTTTCACTATCAGTGCAGAGCAGTTCAGGAAACACATTCCACTGGGGGGGGGGGGAAGATGTGAAAGGAGAAGGATGTTTTCACAAGGTGTCAGTGGACGCCTGAAGAGTATGTAGGACTATGTATAATTATTTCTGTCTCACAAGTTTCAGACCCATGAGGGACCTGACATCTGCCTGTCTTGACCTGGATGTGGTCAGTTTTCATGTGGGGCTGCACTGACAGCCCCCCCCCCACCCCCAGTAGAATGCATCATGCCTCTGTAATTTCTTTTGTCAGTGTAAACTGCCGCCATCCACATCTCCTTTTTTCACGTCCGAGTTACCAACACTTGTATTCAGGATGTATCATGTCCTTGCCGGTCTTCATGTTTATCTCGCTCTCCAATGTTTTTCCAGTTTGAGGATACAGGATGGGAAACAACGGAGGGGGCTGCACCGCGCCCACTGCCACGGCTGATCCAGACCTATGCCCAGTGCACATTCCTTTGTTTGTACAGCTGATATATTTCTATCCACTGTTGAGATTATTACATTTTATTGCATTTGGGGAAATATCCATCAACTGATATTTTCCTCTTCTTGACCATGACGGCTGATATCATTGTTACAAATTGTCTGCATTTCCACTTACATGTCCTTGGGCGGGCTTTTGTTATAGTTTAATACACGTATGAGCAATTGTTTCTTGCTCGCATCTGAGCTTATGCTACTTACTAATAATCATAATAAAATGGACAGGAGCCCCATATTTTACAATGTAAGCACATTTTGTTCCCTTTTTATCATAGCAACAATCCTCAGACAACTATATAGAGGAAGTCAGATGTTATCATAGATTGAAAAGTTGCCTTGATGTCATGTCGCCTGCAAAGAAGACTATGGGGACATTAACAGGAGTGTAAGGGTTTTTACAAAACAGGCATTTTATAGTTGGGTAAAGTATATTTTAGCATCATCTTGACTAAAACCACCAGATTTAATGCTTCCTTCCATCACATGCACAGATGATTTGACTATTGAGGTCACATATGTGAGCATGTCGACTATATGAAGTAACATGACATGATGATGTCAAGCTTCAAATATCCCACAAAAATGTTTTCACATGGTCGATCGCAGTCTGATAAGTTGCCAGACGTAAGATATAGCTAGCCCCATATCATTGAGCCTTCATTGGATAGTTCCACAATTTCCAAGCTTGAAGTCACATGTAAATTTTAACTTTACCAGAAATTGACTGTCCCTCTGCAACCCCTTCAGTGAACACTCTGCATGCAGTTGGTTCCTCGACTAAAATGAAGAACTGTGCACGCGTGACTAATTACATTCATGAAGAGGAACTCGCCTTTCACCTGAAATCCTGTTTTTTATGTCATGTCTTCTGTCATGTGTCTGGTGAACCGTTTTATTATTATTATAATCTGGAGTGATTCAGTTGAGCTAATGTGCTCCAGTGTATGTGTCCCGTGTTTCCCACCATGTTTAAACAAACTACACAACGGTCCACAGTGTGTAGATTCTAGAACATCTTCGCATGGGACACCATGTCCGTGGGGAATGTTTCTGCTTTTGTGCCAATGGACGTTGCAGCAGTAACACAGGAAAGGTCAGGGGACACGGTTCGCTTCAGATGTTGTGATCTCTCCTTTGGGAGGATTTTTTTTCCCCCCGCTGAACTCTAAACTGGAGACGTGACACAGACTAAAGCATCCTACATATTAGTTACAGAGAAAAATAAGCATGTATCTTTCAAAAATAATGTGTTTTTATTTGTGGTACGGCATAATTTATAACATCTGAATTAGTTTATGGAGGTTTAATTCTGCCCAACTACTCATTTGGTCGCATTACACACACAATACTCATTACTGTTGAGCAATGACAAATACATGTACATAAACATGTGCCTCCACCAGGGGGCAGCAGACCCTTACGGTGTCCTCTAATCCTCTTCCAGGCTCTGACTTGCTCCTTTAGGGTTAATATCTTTTTTTTTTTCCTGGCTTCTTCAGGACTCTGCCCTTCACCCTTGGCACAAGGGATCTGAGTGGCCAGAGGTTTAGATGTCTTCTCTCAATCCATAACCGGGAGTTAAGAGGTTGCCGTGGTGACACATGAATGAAAAGTGACACTGAAAATCCCAAGTCAAAGTGAATTCCTACCCATCATTCCTGCCTACACAGGTACTGGTTGCTGGTCATCTGTGCTACCAGTCTTTGAAACGCCCTCTAAGGCTGTTCGTTACTAAGACCGAAGCACTTAGAAGGCTAAAAGGACCCTTTTCCAGTGAGTCCAAATTCCGACTCTCACCTTATCCAAACCTTTAAATCACTTGCATGTGATCTCATTTTTTTCCACTCATATAAATTAAATTAATGGGACATTCAGTCATTTTGTCTTGTGAATTGTCATCTGATAATCAATGTGATTTTCCACAAATCTCGACAATAAAACAGTGATTTACATTTGGGTTTCTGATGCAGAGAGAACTGTTATAACTTTGCATTTCCAGCACTGCACTCTACAACCCCTGCCGACAGCATCTGGTCTATCTCAGCTGATGAAAATCCATATTCCTTTAACACCTCCATGGTGTGCTCTCCTATGGAAGGGTTGGAGGCGACACAAGGGTGTGCAGGAGTCCGAGAGAGAAGCGGCGCTGGGCGAGGGCTTTCCTCCCCGCTGGAGTCCGTGAAGAAAGAGCCTCTCTCCTGGTTATGAGGGTGGAAGCTCACCTCGTCGAAAGACAACACAGGCGTGACGCACGCGTCTGTCCCATCAAAGATCCCTGACCAGTCCGCCTGCGTCTTTGAGGCAAATCGCTCTGTGAAGATCCGTCGAAGCTCTGGCCAATCAGCGACGCTCATCTGCGGAGGCAGCTCCAGGGTGTCCAGTTCTAATCCTGAGATCAAAGCAAAGGCCATGGAGAGAACTGTCAAAACGATGTAAAACTTACCACAGAGTTCACCAAACCCACACAGCTGTCAGCATGAGGATCTCTGCAGACTCCCACTGCTGGAAGCTCGGCGGTTTGCCTCCAACAATCAGCCTGAAACATTCTGAGCCGCCTCAGAACTGTGTTGTCTCTGTGACGTTACTGCTAATTCAAGGAGGCTTCTCCTGTGTCACATGAACAGCTTGCCAAAGTGATTAAAATTCCTTTTGTCTGTATTTGTACAAGAAGGGTGGAACTTTTTAATTGTTTCGTTTGTGCGTTTGTGCAAATCACCTTTTTTCCTTCCAGGAATGTGTCAAAATGTCAATGTCAAACTGTGAAAAATAATTTCAACAACACACCTTTCAGTAGTTGTTTGTAGAACTGCGGCTCGATGGCGCCCACAGCCATGTGTTTTCCGTCAGAGGTCTGGTAGGTGTCGTAGAAAGGCGCTCCACTGTCCAGCATGTTCTCGCCTCTGGAGTGGTCCCACATACCGATGCTGCGAGACTTCCATATGAACGAGCCCACATATGCTGCCCCTTCCACCTGATGACAAGGAGAGAAAAGAAAGCCAGAGGAGATAGAAACATCAACGCAAAATCAGCAGACATGTTTTGGCCACAGGGGGGCAGCAGAGAAACACTGTAAATTGACCATTATTCCGTCTCTGTCTCTCTCCCTGTGTCCTCTACTGAGGTACGACTCATTGTTTCTACTAATCTTTTTGTTGCTTGCATGCACCTATAAACCCGGGACAAATTCCTTGTGATTCTGGTAAGCGTTCAAGCAAACAACCACAATAATTATCTGTGGGCTTGAAACTACAAGGCTTCATTTCACACGTTCATTACAGCCTCTACAGCTGTCATGAATGAAATCCCATGAAACCCTTCAGTCTCCCATGTTTTCTCCAAACATTAGTGTACCTACAAACGTAAATATACCAAGATATAGAAGACAAAGAGTTTTTTCAGTCTCTCCTTGTGCATTTATAAACTCAGCACCTCAGCTGGTCTTTTGACAACGAGCTCACCATGCTGGCATCAATGATCTGTCCTTGTCCCGACTTTGTTCTTTCGAGCAGCGCCAGGACGATGCCCAGAGCGCAGGTTAAACCGCCCCCTGCAAAGTCCGCGAGCAGATTCAGCGGCGCATACGGCTTCTCTCCGCTCCGACCCAGCCGAGACAAAAGACCTGTGACAGCAAGAACGAGACAAAAATAGACTGTTCACACTAAATGTAACGTCATCATTATAAGTGGGATTGAATATGAAGTACAGGCGTGTCTGTGATATGATTTCTGTTTAATCTGCCATGAACTGTTAACTCTGAACGTGACCTTTGCACTGGGTGTCTTTGTCCTTCTGCACTTTACCAATGTGACTGTGCAGCAATCTTTGTATTATGGTTCTATGAGTGTTTGGCCTCAAGGGGCAAGTACATTAAGTGTTTTTGTTTTGAACAGAAACAGACTCAATAATACATCAGACCGTTACATCCCCATCTCAATAAAGCTGTGTGATGTTACCCGACATGGCCAGGTAGTTGATGTCGTGCCCTGCTGCAGTGGCATACGATCCACTCTGTCCATAGCCCGTCAACCGGGCGTAGATCAGTCCTGGGTTTTCTTTTAGCAGCTCCTGTGGACCAAGGCCCAACTTCTCCATCACACCTGGCAAGGCAGAAGAAAAAAAAACATCTGTATCTGTGTCTGCAGGACAAGTAATGTGGAATCATCTGACTAACATGGTAGCGGTACATAAATTAACTGTGACCTTTGCGGTACGGCTCCAGGACCACATCAGACTGGAGGCAGAGCTTCCTGAGCAGGGATACACCCTCTGGTGTCTTCAGGTTGATGGCCACGGATCGCTTCCCCCGGGCCTGTGTGTCCAAAGCAATGCCGACCTTGGTGCGGTCCACGCGGGTCACTTTGGCACCAAAGTCTGCCAGGATCATTCCACAGAATGGTGCTGGAGCCAGACCGGCCAGCTCAAGGACTCTCACACCAGCCAGCGCCATGGAGGATGGACTACAGAGACAATCCTGATTCCACACAGTGTCTCGAAATCCAGGAAAACAGACTTCTGTGATTTTATCAGGAATCCCTTGAGACTAATTCCACTATATTTACGTTTTACACACACAACATTAATCTCAAAGATGAAATTAACCTGAGACATTGACATTTTTAACACACTTGTCTCATTTCATAGCTTAGAGATGGTACAATATAACCACAGTGAAGTGGTAAATGCAGAAAAGACAACACTGGAAGTGTTGTTTTGACAGTTCAATACAATTGTTCCATAACAATTTAGGTACTCCTGACAGGACGAATAACTTACTTACTATAACTAACTATAACTACGCTATAGCCTATTTGCACGTGTGGCATCTATGACTTTCAGGGTTAGCTAACGAGTCAAGTGTCCAAAGTGCGTTCACTGCAGTTTAACGTCAGAAACTTGACACTGACATTTAGACCCAGAACAAACTGCTTGTCTCAAACATGTGGACGACCACACTGAGGTGTCATTAGTACATACAATTCGCACGGAACTCGGGTTTCACTCACCTTCTGTCGGCGAGAAACTAGCTTTACTCTCTGAACGTTTGTGTTGTCGCACTTTGAGCGCTAGTAGCTCCTGGTTGAACTGACGTTAGCAATACTCACACGGACAAGAAGGAGGATCACGTGACGCATAAAAATAATCAATTTTAAATCGATTTTGGTACTTTATTTAACACTGATATACGGTTTGTTTTTTCAGGCAACCAGCTAACATCTAAAAAAAATTTAAATCCTCATTGACCTGAAATGTAGTGTTGACTCCGCCTCGGGTGATCACCGGCGTACGCTGGTATAAATCTATTGCGCTTCCTGTGACTCGATACATTCACGAGCTTTCTGGGAAATGGAGTTTTTATTGTACGAACCGGTACAAACAATGACGACGTTCGCTGATAAGTGCAGACGCTCTCTCATAATGTGAAATTAGTTTAAGTTATTAGGTTATGCTCAGAGATGTTTCATTTTTGTCTCATTTAACTTAAAGGGCAACACTATCTCAAAACAACAAATACATCCGTGTCAGGGGTATCCTTTTTTATTTTGGTACATTCATAATCACCATAATTGATTACAATAAATTATTTGTATGCACACATTGAACTTTTATGTGTTAAATCAGTCATATTCATCTTCACAATCAATATCCTGCAACCAAATCAAACAGATACATAGTAGTGGTCAAATGCCGGTCAAATGATCATGAGGGCATTGATGATGAACACTGACCTGTCTGTAAGAGAGTCTCTGCTGCAAACTGAAGCTGCTTATGGGGGAGAAAGTGATAGCGTACAATGATACACAGGTCACAATTGCAGAACTAACTATAATATGCCCCAACCTGGTATTGCATTTCCTGTATGCAAGCATTGTCCGGTGAGCTGTTATTGACTGATGGACCTGGTCCTGAAGAGGAAAGACTGATGCAGCAGGACCCTGCACATAAAAGCTGTAATCCAACGTCCGAGGCGTAGTGAAGTTGCTGTTTCTGTCAGACTTCTGTGTGGATGTAAGGGGGTCACATTTTTGAAACATCACCATGGCTCAAGGACCTTACGTCTTTAGAAATATTCCAGGTATGATATACAATCATTTACATGCTTTTTGCTTCACCAAGGCAGAGACAAAAGTATTGGAAAGACAAAAATGCACGATCCTCTGAGGAATTTTGTAATTCCTATTCAAACGCAGTTGTTGTGTTTTCATGAGAAGAAAACAGAATTGAAGAATCAGTGGTGCTTCCTATTTATTCTCTGTTTTAAATACTTGGAGGATGTCTGTGGTTGTGAAAATGAACCGTAAGTATGGTGAGGCATTCGCAGGGAGAGCTGAAGAGTAATTATAGAGTGGGTTCAGTCTATGTAGAGACACATACCATTTGGAGAAAAATGATGACTGAAAACAGAATGGCTACAGGATTGGCACATCCTCTTCTGTCCCTCCCCTTCTTGTGGGAGGCTCAGAGAGATTATAGACAGAAAAGTTTCGATTTGAGAGAAGAAACTCAAACAGACTTTCAAGCGTATAATACTGAGGTAAGGAAATCATTCAAGTATAATGTATACAGCATGCCGTTGGTGTTAGCAAATAGAATTATGGTGATATTTTTGCAGCGCCATGGTGATATTACTGGTACGATAGAATTAAAGTTAAATTTTACAACATACAATTTTACATTTTTTGTGTTGTTGTTGTGTTGTAGATTTTTCAATATTCCTGCTAATACCTGGGCTGATGTTCAACACTCAAAACCTGTTTTTCCGACAGGGCAAAGCACTAAAAAGTGTCTGACTGACCAATCTGAGTCTGGCGACAGTCGTCAGCTGGACCTGGACTATTGTACGTGTGAGGAGGATTTCCAACACAGCATCATCATTAAGCGACTAAGCCTTAAGAGGAGGCCCAGAGTGGCCGGGAATGATGTCGAAAAAACGCAAACTGGCAATAAATCTAGCCAATGGCGTTCTGCAGAGCCCCTCTCATCCTCCAGCAGTGATGACACAAGACGACTGGGTATGTCCTCCTCAACCACAGGTCGTCCTCCTCTTCCTCCCAGCCATGGCTCATCCTCAGATAAAAACCTGTCCAGGGGTGAAGGACCAAAGGGCTCTCAGGTACCTACTGAATCAAAGCCCCAACCTACAACACGTTCTCTTGCTTCACACAGACAGGGTGCTACTTTGGAAAAGACCAATGTTGAAACCCACCAACACGTAGAGCAGGAAGTGACAAGACCTCCTCCACCTCAGCCCAGTCCCCGCCGCCGACTGGCCAGCTTTGGCGGGGTTAGCTCGCCTGGGTCTGTCTCCCCCTTCACTGGCTTGGGTGCATACAGTCAAAGTAACCATGGTAACAAGCCCTCAGGAACAGGTGCTGATATGGCAGTCCACCTCAGACCATCCCTGGGCAGCACAGGGAGCACAGGCTGCCTTAGGCTGAGCCCCCAGAGCTCCGGGAGAAACACCCCAGTTACAGGTTACGGCCCCGTACACCTGCAGAATGTCCGTGATCAAATGGTGGTCGCTCTGCAGAGGCTGAAGGAACTGGAGGAGCAGGTGAAACTCATCCCGATCCTGCAGGTGAAAGTCTCTGTCCTTCAGGAGGAAAAGAGGCAACTGGCCTCTCAGCTCAAGAACCAAAGTGATAATGAAGAAAACGGTGATGAAGTCTGGAGGACGGAAACTAACGTAGACATGGAGGAGAGGCGTAAAAACACTGATTTCAGGGATCAACCAATCGATGAGGTGCAGGCATTGGAAAGACAAGCAGAGGACGGACGTCTGTTGGTGTCGCAAGGAAAGAGCTACAGTCCTGGCAGCGATATTGAAACCAAATTGTCTAAAACAAGGTCCACTGCAACACAAGTGTGCGACGGTCATCTTGGAATTCACCCAGAACATGAGACCGACAACGATGATGCCCAACAACTCCTTATCTTTACCTTGAAGGAGAGAATTTGCTACTTAGAGGCAGAGCTAAAGGAATCGGCTCTACAGACAGAGATGAGCCGCCTGAAACTGGAGATCCACGCTGCAGGGGCAAGAAATCGAGTTGATAAAGCCTCCGATGCCAGGCCATCAACGGCAAGCACGGGCACAGAGGCGAGGCCTCACACCACAAGCCAGGGAGTCGGCAATCACACAGAGGTCCGCAATGCCGGCACAGGAGAGCATGTAGAGGTCAAGTCTGTGGGAGTATCTTCTTGTCAGCCGGAGCTGAAGAATGTTAGCATTGGACCAGAGCTACACATGAGCCGGTGGGAGGTCAGAGAGCGAGTGGAAACCAGGGAGAAGGGCGTAGGGATCCACATTTTTACTAATACGCAGGGAGTTGAGACGAAGATAAATGTACGCGATGCAGGAACGAACACAGAGATGGAGATGACGAGAGAAAAGACGGAGTTTTGTTCAGTTGCATGTGGCGATTGCTCCGTTGACGTGGTTGTCCGTGAGGCGAAGCAGATGGTTTCTCAAGGTACGGCCACCGATCCGATCAAAGGGATGGAACTTGGGGTCGTGGCATCACCCGAGACAGTTTCCAACTGTACCAACACGAGACTCACATCAGTGTCTCGTTATACCAACACCAGACAGGCCTTCCTCTCTGACTCCAGCACCAATACTGTTTCCAATGCTCAAGACAAGCACACCAACACTCCCCAGGCTGCTACAAGGAACGTGTCAGTGGGCAACAGGGTTACCGAACCCAAACGCACCCCAGAAACCCGTACAGTTAGTGTGGGAACTGAAAATATGTTAAAACTGAGACCAGTTAGCAAAATAATGCGTGACACTGGCGTTGGCTTCACAAACATTTATGACAATTTCTTGGTTGGAATGAAAACCAGAAACATGGCCTCGGGACCCTCCTATCTGCTTGACCCCGTCAAAACCAGGAGTATCGGCGTTGGAGATGGGAGGGTACGAGATCTGTCAGCTCCCAGCCAGGGTGCCCAGCAGCACACGCAGTCCCAGTGGGATTCAGAGCTGAACCATTACATCGAGAAGATGCAACAGATACTTGGGGAGCACGGAGGATTACTCACAGAGGACTGCACCGAACAGGGGGAGGGGCCTGCCAGCTCAGCACGGAATAACAAAGCTGCAGCGCAAGGAGGGATAGAGGTCCATCCTTTGGATTGTCAGCCCCCAGGTAGCATGCACCGGCTTAGTTCGACAAACACATATTGAATGCATTCGCTGCGTTTTAGTTCCTGATCCAACAAAGCTAACGAGATCAAAGGCCAGGGTGTCCAGGGCGTTCACCCTCTGGGCCACCCCGGGTGCCATGCGCTCATTCTGAGCTGGCGTTCAGTTAGAACTGGACCATACACCAAAGCTTCGTTAAGTTTTAAACTTGAGTGGCAGCAAAGAGTCACACCACCAAAAAGACACAAGTAAGAGTGGTGAAGTCTCCTTGATGTCCGAGCTACATTTAGTCCAGAAGAACTCTGGACACACCACTGCTTT